>OZ010698.1:11735836-11866414 GCA_963932265.1 Thymelicus lineola | reverse complement strand
GGTATTCCTTGTACAACCCTATTACTTAGTTGGTCGCCGACAGGCTCAGTTCCCAGTTCAAACACATTTTTGTAGGAAAATCTATGCACGAACGAAGTACGTTGTACGACCGACAGTCGTGCCACCTGATAGTAAGAGATCATCGTCGCCTATGGTCATCAGGAACATCCAGAATCCCACCAACGCATGGCCAAGGAAGGAAGGTCACAGCCGCCGCCCATAAACATATCTATCTCCTTCACTACAGACCATTAATCTAATAGTGATTACCGTGCCTATCAAACCGAATAAAAATAGGTACTAAATACCTTCTCTTCACACGTTATCATTTGGTGTTATCGATTGACAACACCAAAAAATTCAGTAAAGGGCATGAGTCGTAACACTCGTAACCAAAAACATTTATGGAAATCAGTATTTACGTGACTCATTTTTAAATTGTACCAACCCTGTTCACGTAGTCTCCTTCCACGTATGCGGTATAACGAACGGGTTTATACAAAACCATGACAGGGTTGTGTTTTGAATACAGATATTATTATAAAATGCCAAAATAAATTCGTTAGGGTTTAAGAGTTAAAAGGAACACGCCGAGGGGTGATCAACGCAACACATATTAAAATGTTGCGTCGCTTGTCAAGCCAACCCCTATTGAGTGTCAATCTTACTTCCATTATGTATGAGATGCACTCTTTGTTGCAAACTGTCAGTTTTGGTTTTTCGCTGAAATGAAAAAATTTTACGTGTGTCGCGATTTTAAAATCTATTGTTTTCATACTGGGTCTCTGCTATAGTAATTTACGATACATTTTTTATACACATATTTTATGTTTGTACAATGAAATTTCAAAGATATGCCAGTCGTACATAAACATAATGAAAACGGGTCACCATTATTTACTTATTTAAACAAAATGCAAACTTTAAGCTCAAAGCATTCTTTGCCAGTCAATCTTAACACAGTAGGAAAACATCTTTTCGGCAATTTCGCCCTTCAAATATCGTTATAAATATCGTCGAATTGTAAACGAAATATGAAAATGTCGAGGTTTCTATAAATTATATTATCTATTTGAAACTTTAATTAAATAGATGGTAGCTGACCAACAGTTTTTTTACGCCCAGTTTTATTGGAATCGCTGTGGGTCTCGTTTACTTGTGTTTACTTGGTGGTCGTGGTGATCTCGTCTTTAAGGGCTGGATGAAAAATAACTACCTGCATTCTCCGGAATGCAAAATGGGTTTAATCAACGTAGTGTAATGAACTTGGCTGATAAAGAAGCTGGGAGGTCTAAAATAATTAGTTCTCTCTATCTTCAATAGTTCGGAAATCCTTTGAATATTCATATGGACTAAATACAAAACATTTTTTGTTTTAAGATATAAATAAATATATCTGGTAAACAACCTAAATAAAAAAGGACAAAGAATAACAGGAATACTGTCACCAATCCGTTCTTCACACGCTCAACTTCAAAAGAAGACGACAAGTTGTCAGAAAAAACAGTCACCGCACTGCGTGCCTCACGTCTCGTCATCATATTGAGTGCGACAAGAAGTCGCACGTCTATCCGCGGCCTAATCGATACCGCGTGTAGGGGTGTCACTATCGAATTACGAGGTCGCTGACCTGTTTGATTAATGGTTTCATTGATTTACTAATGGCGGTTTAATTTTTAATGTTACTTCGGTTCATACGCTTTGTTTCTAGTTTGTTATTGTATGTAAAGTTCTTTAAAAGTACCTACATGGCGTGATGATCTTTAGACCTTTCAAATTACAACTGGAAATACATTCAATGGTGTGTTCGTCAATAAAAATTTACATAAGTTAGTAACAGTAAGTTGGTTTGTTAGTAACCATGTTAGTTACCATTTACCGACTTTCTGTATAATCCGCGCATAGACAGTCTTAACCTGTTGCGTGAAGGAGTAAATTAGACTAGCGACTCAACGGTTTTACACCGCTTGAACAACCACGGTGCACTGAAACTTTGCGACGAACTTTCTTTACCACATCAAGACTATAAGTAGTCGAAGTATCTCGCTAAAACTAAGACCTAAGAGCGAGTGAGCGCGCAGTATGCTTCACCCTGCTCGCAATTTATGTCAAAGAGTGCAGCGAGATACTGCGCTATGCTATACTATACTATAACAGTGTTTGTTATTGCATAACCAAGACAACACGCGTATAATTAAAATGTCATCAGTCGTTCGTCGGTTAAAAAGTCGAAATCTTTCACATTTCACGAGTTTAACAATTGGATATTTCGTTACTTAGGTAAATAAAGTATTTAAACAAATGTTTCTCTTTTCCATTACCTCCCCTCGGTTCCCCCTCCCCTCGCCAGTGACGGTGCAAAGCGGCGTGCGTTTCATTACATTCCATTTGGTCAATTGCGACTTAACTTTGATTACGGAGTTCGTCCGAGCAGATTAAATGAATTGCGCAAGCCAACGCCTCATTACATCCCCTAAAGCACTGCGTGTAAGCGCCGATGGTATCGTGGCGGCTGTGGGTGCATATGTTAGGCGTACTGTCCACGGCGCTTCATGTGACCATTGCAGGCAAGCTGCATTATGAAACATAGGCACTAGGCCAACGCGACGATCCCACTCCGTGAACAGATTTCGTACTTATGCTATGCAAGATGCAAGCAAGCGACAAATTTACGAAAGCGTGCGTATGAAAGCATATTTTTATTTAATTTAAAAAGACTTTATCGTGAAATCAGTAACAACGCCATCTAGTTTGCGATCGTAAAATCAGTCACCATCTGGATTCTTTGTAACGCATTAGGTAAGTACAAACCTAACGCATAACACCTAACGTATCGGAGAAAGTTTGATTTTACTCCTCATTTTACATACCCTGGGCTTATATATATGAAAATCGATTCTGAAGGAGTTAAACACCAAAAAAAATCAGTATACATAATAGATACAAAAGTCTTATCACCGACAAACATGGAATGATATAAAAACGGGGTTATATACCGAGAGAACTAGGTGAACAATCTTACAAGCAATTTAGACGCACATTCTAAAACGACTTAACGTACCACAACAAACACAACAAACAAAGGTAACAAACAAAATAAATCGAACGTCGCTGCGGAGGTGAAATGGGGCGTGGTAGTGTAATATATTTGATCTGTGCGAACAAGTTCCGCAATCAAGTGCAAACGGCGGTGAGATTAAGTCGTTGCTGACCATACGGACGCTAATGAAACCCAGAGATACCCTCGGCGAGGTTTAACAGGGTTTTAATGATATACGAGGACGAGCAACTACTGGACACAAAGGCTAACGGTTAACCTCCTGCTTTGCACCTAGCGATTGAAATTCGGAAAACCGCATCCGGAAATACATCGAATCCAGCGTTAGTTTTAGTGAAGTTTATATAAACGAAAAAAGTTAATAAAAGGTTTAAATTAAACAATTCACTCATAAAAATAGTTATTTATTATATTTATTAGAAATCTGTTAGAAATAATATACATAATATAAGATAATATCTTGTTTGTTAGTGTTCGGTGCGTACTTATAACTTTTGCTGTCTGTACATCATCAAATAAACCTAACCTACCATTCGAGAACCAACTCCGTCTGGCTCATAATGCCAATAAAAATACGAAGGTGGTCATTAAACACACGCGAGCGAACACGGGTCAAAGACAGGTTCCAAACCATTTCGTACTAATGTCCCCATCATGATAATTGTCCAATAGCGCTCCGTCACTCGATTTGTTCAGTCTACTTGCACGTGAGACGAGGCAATCAAATTTATTGGACGCCACCCCCATGTTATCTCCCGATCTAATTGTATCATGAAGGTATCATGTGAGGTGGACACGCAACTTGAGTATTTCAAAACAAGTTATTTTCATGTTGATAGACAATAAAAGGTCCCGTTGGTAAGTGAACATCGCCGCGTAAGGACATAGCACCAGGGATGTTACCGACATGTTGACAGTATTGCCACCCAGTTTTATTAAGTAAACACCTGATGATAAGGCACCACTGCCTTTGTAGACCAAGCAAAACTAACCTGATAATAACTATAAAATTACTGCTAAAAAAGAGAGGTAGACGACAAAAAAATTTTTTTTTAATGCAACGGGTACTCGCTGGTGACAATTGAAATGAAAACGATCGAGACGTAAGGTAGACGGGCTTATCTGTCATTAACGTCAATTGTCAACTGTCAAGAGCTTCTCCCCGCCACCGCAGTCGCACCGTGACCACTATCCATGTAACTGGATGGAAATATCGGTATTATAAAATACGAATTGTTAGTACCCGTTGCATTAAAATGTTCAGTGTCCGCGATGATCATAAAACATGATGATAATAAAACTCAAAGTGTATGTTTGTCTGTCTGAGCATCACCTAAAAACTCTTAAACGGATTTCGATGAAAATTGGTAAAGTTGTTACTGATACCCTGGGTCACATTTTAGAGAACTTTTCATCGCGGAAAATTAAAAGGTTTCCCGGGAAAACCGGCTAAAAGTTTAAATAAGTTAAAACATAATTTCTGTATGCAAAGCTACGGGCAACAGCTAGTATAAATTAAAAATCAAAGACTATAAAATTTCTTGTAATATTGGATTTCAAGTTTCCATATAATCCAATCTAACCCAAAAAAAATAATAGAAAAACTTGATAACGAACTGTCTTCTTTGTAATCTAATAAGTATCATTAGAATAAAGTAATGAAATTCGAGCATTTAAAATCAACTTACAAATCAATTCGTAGACTCCCGTCATTATTGGGAGCCATTAACCTATCTACTTTACATAAATATTAAGTAGCTAATCGATCGAGGTAAATAACTTCTTGAGCTGTCGGTAGACGGATGACCTCTAGTTGCTAAATTCTAAACGCCTTTAGGCTTCAGAGGGCAATTTATATGTCATAGTGTTCATTGCTAGTGCTATTTTTACACCTTCAATTTTCATTAACATGGATCAAAGTCCCAACAGTCAGACAGTAGTACAACAGTACAAGTGCTAGTACAACAGTAGAAGTGCTATACCCTTTACAGCGTCGTTTCTAGACAATCGCAAGTCCATGGGCGACGGTGACTGCTTACCATCAGATGGCCCGTCTGCTCGTCTGCCTGCATATTACATAAAAAAATTAAAATGTGTGCAATTCACACGTGGTAGAAGTGAAACTTTCCAAAATTTTGGTTTCAAGATAATGAGATGAAAAAGCAATAAATCGAATCTTCTACCTTGTTCCTCGCGCCATCTATGAATACAACTTAGCACTTTTTAAAAGATAACCACGAACATAAGAAAAAGAAAACAGTGGTAACTAACGCCATCTCTTAACATAATAATTATGAAGAGTAAAATGAGCAGCTAGCGCCATCTATCTAGCAATAAAACGAATCTTCTATCTTATTCCTCTCGCCATCTATGAATACAACTTAGCATTTTTACTGTCGCGATGTCGTTTTTATTTATTTTAACCTTAGAGTGTACAGTACTATAGAGCGCGAGTATTACACAAACGGCATCGTACGCATCGTAGGCAGATGATCTATAGATACGTATATCGATGCGTGTATGACAGATAGGGATGTATCAATTACGTGCCGATCGGCAACGAGGTATCGATAAGTTATTTCGATAAGTTATCTTATTTCCTACTATTAAACGAGATTTTTTTGTATAAATATATATGTTTATTTGTATATTTGTTTCTAATCGCTTTCTCGATAACAGTACTAACGATTTCGATTTTGCAATGTAATGGTTTAAGAAGAAATAAAAATGTATTATATTATTTTGTATTTTTGTTCAATGTTATTCCATTCTATACCTAGTAATAACCTACCCAAATACTTCACAATGAATAAGCAGTTTAGACGTGATATTATTATATAACATTCCATAATTTACGTTTACGCTAGAGATAACGATACCAATATCAATGCTGATACATCGGCCGTTATATATCAACCGATACCGATATCGAAAAAAGTCTTAAAAAACGTCTTTTTCAATGCTGCCTCATACTAAATGATTTACGTGACAGTTCGTCTGCAAATAATTCAAATAATCTTTGCTTTAAAAAAATAATGACGTTATGTAGCAAATTGATACTTCCTTTGATAAATATTAATATTTTTTTAATAAATAAAATATAATTCATTTTATTTTTACACTCTTATTTCCTGTTTAGAGATTAGGCAAACCTCTTTTTATCCTCTAGCAGTTAGGATCATTTGATATCGGTATAGCCAATAATTTATGGCAATTATCGCATCGGCAAAATCCGTTCCATACAAAGTATATTAAATATCGACTACAGCGTTAGACACGTACATCACTAGAGTCTCGCGTGGGGAGCGCTACAGGAGCGTGGGTGAGCGCGGTGCGCGGGCGGTCTTGTGCTTGCCCGCCCCTCACCCCGCGATGCGAGATATGTTTTCATAAAAATAAATACAAAAATCAACTTACCGATGATATGTGATACAGGATTTCAATTTTGTGTGTTTCCTACTATCGTTATTGCAAGATGGGACTGCACATTTGACCATTTTGATAGGTAAATATTTAAAAATCTCTCTAGAACCGCACACCGCTAGCTTTCAACTACGACTACAAACAAGCGGTCGCGGCGGGAACGTTGTGTTGTTCTCACCCGTGCCTACTGTTCCCACTTCGTTGCTCGCGCTCTATATGTAATATTAATACTCTAAGATTTTAACTGACGAATATTTCTGTCTCATTCTTTCCTGGCTTCACCTGTATTTGTATCTCTTACCTGTCGTTTTTTCCGTTGCATCCGGTTTGAAATCACAACGATTCTAAAGAAGTTTCACTTCAAAAAGTCCTATAAGAAGTGCTATACCCTTTACAGCGTCGTTTCTAGACAATCGCAAGTCCTGTAAGAAGTGCTATAACTTTTACAGCGACGTTTCTAGACAATCGCGATTCCAAGGCAAATTTCAAATCCATAAATAAACCGACAACAAAACAAACGGAACGCCCCTACAGAAACAGGTGTTACCGTGTCGCTGGTCGCACTCGCGTCCATTACAATGCAAAATTACACCAAAGAGTGCATCTAGACGGTAATTGCAGCCAAAGTGGAATTCCGCCGCAACTAAAGACACCAGACACAAATAAAAGACACTGAGACACGAGCACTGAGCGAGTCGCGTCTGTCTGTCTGTCAAGTGTTCGCGAACTTGGCTCTTTCTAACTTACTTTGTGTCGTTCCACCTCACCTTTTTAGTAGCAACATCATTCATTTATCACAACTATAAGTTCCTTCCCGTGAGAAGTAGAAGTAAGTGATGCAATAATCCATAGCCAGGAGATTAAATTTATTTATTTATTTATCTTTACGGTCTGCCAGTGGTTATTATACTATATTGACACAATTTTTCTTAAATCTAACTAGGAACTAAGTATATAACCTTTTAAGGCAAACACCACTTGCACAATCATTTTCATTTTAAAGAAAGTTTTTATATATATATATATATGTTTAAAGACGAGTGATTGACGTCCAAATCAACTGATCCATCGCATCTGTTGTACAGTTTACATAGACGTGGGAGTGCTGAGTAAATACAATATATATGAGAAATAATATTTATTTTAACTAGACCTTTATTATATAAATTATAGACTAACAAGCTTGCTAGATCTTTGAGGACACAGGGTGACTCATTTTAATTAATATATGCAGCATTCTTCGCTTCATTGCGGATTGGTAGAGGCTAGGAGATTGCAATTGCAATGTCGATCTTGTATCTTTATGCCGGACTGTATCTACTAGCGACTTCTGAATTTGGTTCAATAAGTTCATGTCGCCGCTATTACTTGTCAGTAAATTAGTATCATTTAGTTCGTACCTGTCTATACTCTAGAGATGTTGACTAATTTAAGGGTTTAATTTTATAAATAGAACAAATAGATAATACTCGTAATAATAAAAATAACAATGAATCTTTACACATGTATTTTCATAAACCGGAACCTAGCAAAATTGCAGCACGGACAAGGAGCACCAAGAATTACAAAGTCTTGCGTTAGTTTCGGTCAATCACATCTGGATGGCAAGCTTCAAAGAGATACCTGAAGAAGTGACGACGGATCACGTGACATTGAATATCTGCGTCCTATCATTGTTAGAAGTTACACACAGACACCCTACGAGTGGTCTTCAGGTCAACGTCAATCAGGTCTATGATTGGTCTAATGACACGTGTCCGTCTTCAGGCCATTTCGAAGCTCGCCGTCCAGAGGTACAGGACAAATGGAGACGCAGATGAAAGTCCTAACAAACTAACCAAATATCCCATTAGCATTACAAACTACAATAACACAATCAATTTATCGTCAAAAGGAAACAGTTTTACAAGAATCATCGGCAGTGATTTAGATACTGTTACAGCGTAGCACAAACGGCGCCCTTTGATCTGACGCCGTCGAGCGAGAGGGTAGAAAGAAAAAAACAACCCATGATCAACTGCCTTTGATTTCCGATGAGAGCACTTGAGGTTGAGCCGAGCGCTATGGTGCCAGCGATAAAATCGTTTTTGCTTTGAGCGCGCTGTAAGATCGCATTTCAAGCTCACGATGTCGGGACGACCTTTTATCGCTTTTTAACCTTGGTTTAAACAATAGATACTGTTATAGATGATAGCATACCATATTTTACCTATATATGTGTCCATAATGAGGCCTTGATACTTCGATGACAGCTACGATAACTCCACTCGATGTGGAAATCTCGTGTCTATCACGACATTTACGGCTTAGAAATACAATGTATTAAACGTTGAATTTTAATACATTCATTAGTACACTTAATAAGACAAAGTACTTGCTAAAGTAGTTATCTTTAAGAATACATAATGTTTTACATCAATTTTGTATGCTAACAACTAAAATAAGAGTAAAACTTTACACTCAGTATCACTAAGATAACAATAGGGTGAAAATTCCCAACTGTAAATGTCTAAGTAATAAATCAAAATAAAACAAATATCGTGTCGCATTCGTCACGTCACATGTAAATGTTAGCAAAGTCAAAAAGAATTACATATTTAAGACTACGACATGTAATATGATATCCTTAACTCATTCATTAAGCTAACTTTAAAACTGTCAACGAGATGGAACAAGGAATAACTGGAGTAGCCATTCAATATATTTTTTTCTAAAAGGTTGGGAACAATTTTATGGCATTTAGATTGAATCGTGTGTTAGTTTTAAATAAGTAAATAATAAAGTGTCAAAATAACATAAGCCCGCTCGTCGGGTAGCACTTATATATATATACAATCAATGAATGCCACTGCCTAAACTCACAATATAAAGCACCAATATACACATTATCCACATTCAAACTATGCTGTTGCTATCAAACTTTATGGTAATTTAATAATACCACTATTAAAAAAAGGATCATCTTATTGACATTTAAAACATAATCTCGTCAGCTGGAAAGAGTCCCGTTGAAACACCTGATAACTTGACAATCTTATTATGATATTATATTCAACTTAATTCGACTACACGTGGATTAAGTGGTACCTAGCTAGTTTAGCGGTACCGATACTGAGTGAACTAGTCTCATCAAAGATATTATATCTTATTTACTAAGTTTTGAAGAATTATTTCTAGGTAATATTATGTCCCTCATTTCTTTTAACACCAACACCCGATCCAAGGTTTACACTATTCAAAACAGATGTAACACACGTGTTAATAAGAACTCGATATAAACACGATCCACGATTGTTTCAGGAAACTGAACTGATATATTTACGTTATGAACGATTTGTGACAAAAAAACCTATACTACTAGGTAAAGTCGCTTTCAGGTACAAAATCTAATGAACTTCATTATGACTAAACCTGAGTAGGTATTGACCTTTTCCATTTTATTTTTGTACTCAATTAAGGACAATTAGGTAAATTCGCTGAGTTTGATTTGTTACAATGATTGTCTTAATTACTATGTTTAAATAACTACTAAATTCGTAAGTGCGGTGGCTCAGCAGGCCTTATTAGCCGTGTGGCTATCGGTATGGGACGACGGGAGGGGGAGAATAGATACTTTTGTGGGAAGATGCTACAAAATTTAATAACAATACTAGCTTTTGCCAGTGGCGTCGTCCGCGGTAGAGTGATTTCGGAACGAAATTTTTAATTAATTAATTTAGATTTATAGAACCATATTAAATATTAGATGATGCCTGTGGCTTCGCGCGCGTGTCATCGATTATTTACAAATCCCGCGGGAACCCTGAACTTTTCCGGGTAAAAAGTAGTCTATGTGCTAATCCAGTGTATAGGCTATCTCCATTCTAAACATCGGATAGACAGACGGATAGACAGCGGGCATCCGCTGGATTCAGAAGGCTCAGGACCGGTCAGAGTGGCGCAAGTTAGGGGAGGCCTATGTCCAGCAGTGGACCTCCAAGGGCTGGTGGATGAATGGTTGGATGATTCTAAACATATTCACAAACTTTCACATTTATATTATTAAGAGGAAAAAAGATTAACAAAAGCTATTTCGACAAAGGTCCCGTGTTCGTACCCGGTCGGGACAGACGTTGTCAGTGATGTAGATGTTCCGTGAGGGAAATTGCACACCTAAGATCATATTTTCGAAAGGTGTGTAACTGTAACAACTAACAAGCCGCATAAAACAGCAGTTCAGACATTAATTCTCATTTTTTTTTTTTAATATTTGCCTATACATAACGATTATTCGATTTTGAAATGTGACGTCACAAAATTTAGAGGCCCTCCCAGCCCTTGTCACACTACATCGACCCCTCCCCCCTCCCCCTAACATGTGACGTAATTTATGGATGGCCCCTAACTTGCGCCACTCTGACCGGTCCTGAGTCTTCTCAATCCAGCGGATGCCCGCTGTCTTCTTCAGGTCGTCAATATAATAATAGCTTTTCTTAATGATACTTAAACCGTATTCCTTATCAAGAATAACAATAGTGATAATGATTGCTCAGATAATCACACACCCGTTTTTAAATAGTTACTAATCATTAAACACTTTCGAATTCCGGATTTCGAAAAGCTTAAATTCGTTTAATTGAAAATCGACTTAAATCTAAATGGACATCCGCTGTGAATATCGAAACAAGATGAAATAAAGGCGTCTTATCTAAGGAATCGCTTCGATCCTGAACGATCAATTAATACCGAACCATAGCTTTCAACTTAGTTACATTTTATATTACTGTTGTAAAATTAAGCACTTCGCCCTCCATTGCACGCACTCAATAATAAAATAAATGAAATCCTTAAAAGCTTGTAACCACTCTACAGTGTATAAAACTTTTCAGTTTTATTCTATCCGTCTGAAGAGTTCATCAACATCTCGAATTACTAGTACAGCTTACAAATATCTCAAATACTATATTATAAGGATGATATAAATACATTAAAATATGACGTTATAAATGAGCTTAGGAGAAAGTATTGTGACTATTATATTATTTATACAGATGGTTCAATTAGTGACATTGGGCGAGGGGCTTCATTTATCGATACTTACACAAAAGTTAGTGGTTGTTTTAAAGTAGTTGGTAATGTCTCCATAATGTCGGTGGAACTCTTGGCTATTTTTAGAGCCTTATGTTATATCAAAACCCTGAAGAAACGTAAATTTGTAATTTGCAGTGACAGTAAAAGTGCACTTCAACACATAAAATATTGTACAGCCGGCGGGAGGGGTGTTGCGATTGCCTATAATATCTTGGCACAATTGTACGAACTTCGTGATCGGGGCGTAGACATTAAATTGCAGTGGGTTCCATCGCACATTGGCTTGAAAGGTAATGAGGAGGCTGACGCGATAGCAAAAACAGGTATGTTGGAAGGAAGTGTTCATAATATTCTTCCAATGTATTCGGAGATTTTACCTAGGTTTAGAAAAGGATGTTACAAAAAGTGGAAACAATATTTTAATGAACGATCACTTGAGAAGGGAATTTGGTACAGAACTATCCAGTGTGAGCCTCCGCATATACCATGGTTTATAAACGTAAACATGCCAAGAACTCTTTTGAAGACAGCACTTAGGTTAAGAACAGGTCACTTGCCATTAAAAAAATTTGCATATTTAATGGGCAAATCTGACAGTCCCAACTGTGAGGCATGTGGTGTCGTCGAAGACGTCCACCATGTATTGGTGGAGTGCGTTCGCTTTCAGAGCGAGAGGCAGTCACTTGAAGTGACTTACAATCTTAACAGTATGGATGTAGGTAGGTTTCATCACATCTTGTCGAATCCGACCTCCGACGCGATGAAGAGAGTTTGTGGATTTGTAGGTCACTTCAAGTGATTGGTTAGTAACTTAATATGTACCTAATATACGTATTCATTGTATTTAATAGTTTGTGTAATACAATCGGACTGACATGTAAATAAATTACAAAAGTCCGCAAAATAAATGAGATTAAAAAAAAAAAAAAAAAAAAAAAAAAAAAAATAAGGTAAAAACCACATCCAATTCATTACTGTTTTTGATTTCTTATTAGTTTTGCCCTTTTCAAGTGATTGAATATCAAATCAACCAACCATATACACCTATACTATCAATATAAAAACATACGTCACCATCACTGATCACTGATTCAATCAGTCACCAAAAGCACAATCAATACAAACGTCGTGTTAACAACATAACATCGAACGGTTAGTGATATCATAACACGTTCACTCGCTTACTCGCTGTCGTCAGCGGTGCGACAGGTCAATAATCGCGGTGTTATCTGAAGATGTTACCCCTTATCTGTAGATAGCTTGCCGCCACGAATACAACGCAAGGGCATTAGCTTAGATAACAACGTATATCTACTGGACTTCTTTACTGGATTTAAATCTGACTTGTATGAATAAAAATAAAAATAAAGATTACGCTGTTCCAAGTTCGGCATCATGCATACAGTATTTGCATAAATATATTTATACTTATCTATATAATTATGTATTATATAATATATAAACACAAAAAATTTTTGTACGGATGTCCTTTGAAACCATTCAACCGATATTCCTCTAAATGGTTTCATTTGAAAGGCAATAATTCGAAGGTGGTTTGAGACCACTAAAAACAATGCATTAGGCACCTTCGGTCCATTGATAAGGTCGATTTTCCATTGTTCTTTTACAACAATTTGGAGATAATAATATAAAGATGGCGCATCAATGTCAGTCGTCAACCACAACACAAAACATCTAGAATTTTTTAGCGTAGTGGAACACGCGGGTATCCACTAGTTTATGTATAACCTCAATTTCTTAAGTTTAAGAACTTAATGGTAGAATGCTATTAACTAAGTTCGCCCATGTATATCAATATCTAGTTATACGTGGAAACGTAGTACCAGTTAAGCAATAAAAACCAGCAAGTTAACGCGTATTCCACATTTATGTCACCTCTAAAATATATTAAAACTTCCAAATGACGCCCGCACGTCTTTCGTTCCCCTTCCTCACCCCCAGCGCTCATCCTCCATTTTGCGTTCCACTTCATTCCCTTATAGTAATTTTCAATAACTTATTAAATTGGGAATACATAAACATTTCTCAATCATAAAGATTAAAAAGCAATATTAGTTTTCAGCGATGTTTTCAATAATATAGAATACGTAATAACGTCAAAGCTAAGGATCAATTAAAAATAAAAGTAAGAAATAAATTATTTGTTGATTGAACAATTAAAGACGTCTAAAACATAAAATAATGATATACCTACACATTAAATATTAGCCGGTATCGCATCACATCGGCCAAACCGAGCCGAGTCATTCTCGCTCTTATTTCCGTAGTCATATTTTTTTTTGTAACAGGCTAGACCCGATTCCTCGTTAATATACATACGTAAGTATGGGGACCCTACAGGCCTACAAGGCCTAAATACATACAATGAAATCTTTGTTTTTGACCCAATTAACATTTTATGTTGCAATGCCGATATCAAGTATTAGCCAGGTGAATGGATCCCGGATGAACACCGTGTCAGCTTCTTTGTGAAACCAATATCGTTTGTGATCGCTGGACTTTACAAGCTAAAACTGTTACGGCCGACGAGAATTTTAATTAAATATCACACAAGGCTGTAGCGACCATAAAATCAGCCTTAGTTATCGAGGTGCTTTTTTTAAACATCTGTTAAGAAATGAGTTTAATTTTAATTTGTAATAGGCAACTGTAAATTTCTAGTTTATTGTTTGTTGTATAATATGGTGTTACTTAGGTTGGCTAAGGTAACATAAGGTAACATAAGGTTACTTTACCATAACATTTTTAAAAAGAAATTTCCTGTCTAAGTATATTTATTAGTCACATAAATGTCTGCCTCGGCCGGGAATAGAACTTGGGATCTTCGAAGCCAGAGCTACTAGGGGATGGTAATCAATTAATGGACAATCATGTTTCCCAGTTAATGCATTGCATCGCAGTGCGAAGTGTCCCAAGTTCGATTACCAGCTAAGAAATGTACACGTTTGTGTGACAGGTAATGTTTGTGCACGGATCATGGGCGGAAGAAATGGTGGCTTATACCGTCGCTGCGACTTGGATATGAAATAAGGCTTATTACATTTACTTTTGGTAATTGTACTGCGTTATTCTACGAAAACGTCAGAGGCTGAGACAAAATTCTAAGCTATCCATGTCAAACCATTACGGGGCTGCGCCTACCGTCTACGTGCCAACTACAAAACCATAACGCTTACACGAAGCCACCTGAAGTATACGTATAACACTCAGCCCACTGGGGTACGAAACTTAACTGTGACGGTCGTCTCAATAAATCGCCAGGAGGCAAAGCGTCGTCACGACACTCCCGGGCGAGTCTCACGACTGACGCGACGCCAACGATGCTGAGCGACGTTGGCCGGTTTTTACAGGACACGACAATGCAACATTTATAATTTTGCATGCATTTATAATTTGTTTTAAAATGCAATCACAATGATAAATTAATTATTATATCATTAATCGAATCTTCCTTGTGTGTTGGTTAACTTCTGTTGTTGATGCACACATACACACCCAGTGTACCTGTAGATACATACGTTGTTGATACAGACGACCAGAAAAATTTGATTTCAGATTCGGTTTAAAGATTCTTTATTTCTCAGAAGACATACATATTAATTATT
Source organism: Thymelicus lineola (assembly GCA_963932265.1). Classification (NCBI taxonomy): domain Eukaryota; kingdom Metazoa; phylum Arthropoda; class Insecta; order Lepidoptera; family Hesperiidae; genus Thymelicus; species Thymelicus lineola. The sequence goes on along the minus strand of OZ010698.1, from coordinate 11,851,237 downwards.
ATAAGTACATTCAGTCACTTATAATGAGAAACTTAATATGTATATACAGTATATATCGGCGCAATTAAATTAAATCAGTGCAAAAGTGTGGACATAATAATATGTAATAGTTTATATACCTTTCTCAGTGTTTATGTGTATACATATGTGCGTGTATGTGTGTGCTTGTGTGTGTGTGTGTGTGTGATTTAGATTTTCTACCTTTTTTTTCATTTTCTTCTCTCTTTCTTGTGATGCATTTTGTGTCGCTGATGGGTGACGATAGCAACTTGCCATTACATAGATCGTCAGCTCGTATGCCAGCTATTCCATAAAAAAGAGAATACATGAATATCTGGTTCGTTGTATACTGTTGGGCTCCATCTAAAGCCATGGCACTGGCGTAACAATTACTTCCTTTTATTAATCGCCATCTCCGACAGACGTAACGTGCCGTTGTCGTTATCGTGTCGTTGTCGTGTCGTCCACGCAGAAGAGGTCGTCGTCCGCTCATTCCACTGTTGCCATCAATTATCGGGCCCGTGCCGCGTAATTTGCCGAGACGTGCCCCGCTTAGGGTTGCCAGAATTACCGCGGGCCGCTATTGAATTACGCGGATCCGTATCCGAAATAATTGTTACTTATCGCGTGCTAAGCAAGAGTGTAGATAAGCTTACCTTGACTGATAAATCCATATTGTTATGTAAGATATACTCATGCTTCTTGATAATGATAGTAAAAACTTGCTTGCATTTTGGGTAAAAAGATATAATAAAAACTTTGAAGAGCTTTTTGATTTGAGCAAATTCAATCGTGTACCTACTCATTAATTACTTGGGAACTACATTGATTGTTTATTTTTTTTTAATAACTAAGTACCTACATGCTAAGATTTATAAATATTAAGGTATTCATTCAAAATCTTTATAATAATAATAATAATATCGTTTATTATACAAACTTATAATACAAACAAAATACAAACAAAACGATTCAATAAGTAACAAACTTACGAAAAAATATCCTTTTAGGTTGAACTCTAACCGACGAGAGGCAACCCTACCGACCACTTATTATTTATGCTGCGTTTTGTGCTGCCATCTTTCACTTTACTCTTTTTAGCAAACCAACAGACGTTTCTTTTATAATTACTCATTTTGAAAATAGTTAAACAATTTAATAGCGAGGCCAATTGTTAACCTTAATGAGTTCTTTCAGGGGTTGGCCCGGGGGGACAACGGCGGAGAAACGGAGCAATTCAATGCCAATGTCTACTTAAACCACCGCACAAATATGGGAACTGTAGATCAGGAAGTATTGCGATGGGGGAGCTAATAACGGACTCTGTATAATACCATATCTTGCAAATATAATCCTGCTAATCCTACTTATATTATAAACTAGCTGACCCGGCAGACGTTTAGGGGGGGTAGAATTTTGAAAAATCCTAGTGGATGCCTACGTTATAAGAGGAGTACGTGTGAGAAATTTTAAGTTTCTAGCCCTAAGGGTTTGGCCTGTGCGTTAATACTTCAGTCAATCACTTTTGCCTTTTATACATACAGATGTGAAAGTCTGTGAATGGACTTTCATGAAATTTAGCGCACAGGTACGATAGTAAACGATCTGGAATACGACATACGAGTAGGGTACTTTATTATCAACCAAACCTAAACATAGCTTTACGGGATACAAATGTTGCTTATGGCTCGTCTTAAAAAAAGTTATGGGTAGGTATTAATCGTGGAACAGAAAAATAATTGAAAAAAAAACTGGTAATTAGCATTGAAGTATTATTACTAGCCTATACGAGTAGAACCGACACCGCGAACACCATGTATTGGCGCCACGTGGCTTCAATCTTCAATGGATTCGTTCGATTTTGAAAGGAGAACCGGGGCTCAATTTTGAAAATGGAACCTCCCGGCGGGACACATTTTGTTCGAGATGTCTGTTTTATGACATTATACTTCAAAGGTAATTAGGGATAGTTTTCCGAGACGCAGTAAGGGCGTTTACTACCACTGTAACACTTTAGACAACGCCATCTCTCATTAAAGTAATGTTAAGACATAACGAAAAGGAACTGTTGCTAGTAAGATAAATGACAATCAATCAATACCCACAATAATGTAATTTACTATCGAACATTAAGACGTTATTGTACTGATGAAGATGAATCCCTGTGTGGGAGTCTCCTCTGCCAAATTAAGCGAAGAGTACGTAACTGGCAAAGAATGAAAGGCATTGCGTTCGCCCTTGGAACACATCCAGCTTCAGCGGTTTCAAGAATACATAAATATGTGGTTAAAATGTCTGTCATAAAATATACGTCGCTTTTCTAAGTGTGAGTCTGTTAGGATTTCATTTTAAAATAAGCAGTAAAGTTGGTGGGATACATATCCCACCAAAATCATTTTGTGTAAAATGTTGCCCAGACGAGAACATATAATTATGGCTCTATATAAAAAGTTATCAGATCTCATGTAGAGCCAACTTCAGCGGTTTCAAAAATACATAAATAGTTAAAATATCCATCATAACATATTCGTATACGTCGCTTTTCTAAGTGTGAATCTGTTAGGATTTCATTTTAAAATAAGCAGTACAGTTGGTGGGATAGATATGCCACCAAAAATATTTTGTGTAAAATATTGCCCAGACCATATGGCTCTACAATACATCAAAAAGTTATCCAGATCTTATGTAGAGCCAAGCATCTAACTCTATTCGCCCTAACTATACAAGCTCTATCTTCACAAACGCTACAGCTTAGTCAAAATATGTGCCTTTTCACTACCGTCACATGGGTTTAAGGTGAATTTATTCACTATTTATTACTTTTCTGTTATACAATAGTTATTTAATATTTTCGTAACAAAACGGTTAAGCCACATATTTTGACTAAGGTTTTCTGAAAATAGGGCTTGTCTAAGTTAGGGCGTGTATAGTTACAAGCTAGGCTCTACATGAGAACTTTTTATGTAGGGCCATATGGTCTCGTCTTGGCAACATTTTAAATGAAAATGTTTTGGTGGGAAAGTGACACACTAATAAAAGCAACGTGTTGAAAAATTTACACTAGAATTTGTTTGATAATAAAATCAGTTTATTATACCTATTTATTTTCATCCTGAATTCCTTTTGACAAGTAACTCTAGTAGCTAAGCAAAGTATCACGAACATGAAGAGTAAATATGATAAAAAAAACATAACTAAAAACATTAATATTTAGATTTACTTACTATAATAAATAATAATTTAAAACATTATCATGTATTATAGTAAGTAAATTTAAATAAAGTTTTTTGTCTATTCATTTTCAGATTATAATATTCCCAATCCAAAATCAATCCTATTTTTAGGTTTAGTTTACCAGGTTGGCTTTCGCATAACCTCAAAGGAGCCGATATAAAAACAAAAACAAGTGTGCCCTAACTAATTTATTTATGCCACGTTCAATGCTCCAGACGTTTACGGCCATTTTGTTTTTGAACCTTTTGTCAGTGCCGTGGAAGGTATTGTCCCTCGTTTGAAAATAGTTCCTCGCATCAATATTGATGTGGCTATCTTTAATTAGTTTCTTTTTACCCGACTACCAGCAAGGGTTATGTTTTTCGCACGTATCTTGTATGTATGTATGTATGTATATTTCTATGTTTGTATGTTTGCATGTAATATTCTTTGATGTAAGTCGTATCTTCCCAAACCGCTGAACGGATTTACATAATTAAGATATCGTTAGATTAGTCTTGATAACCCAAGGTGGCTGTGAGATGCCATTGTTTGAAAATCAAAAAATAATAATGAATCGAATAACGCAATATGGGCATCAAATTAAAAGCTCATAAGCCATAAGGATTTCAAAAAAGTATATCATGATAGCTTTTTTGATAGCCGATGGATTTCCTAATTTTTAAATTCATTCTAGTTTACTATTTTGTCTCATTCGATGTGTGTATAATGTCTAGTGCTTGTTCAAGATACAAGATGTAAAGCACCCAGTTTTAAAATATAAAAACACTTTTTGTTTAAATAAATAAACACTCACACGTCCATATAAGTTTAGTCAAAAACCCATACGAAAGTGGTCATAGCTCGGCGGGCGGCGCAGTTGTGCGAGGCACTCACAGGTCGTCGATCAAGGCTTTCGATCCTTCCTTAGTGATCGACCAAGTTAACATATTATAACTCACATCGGAGGTATACGGACAATGGACATACACCAGAAGCAACCAAGATACTTAATACAACAAACATTTTTCTACTGTCAACGTTCCCTTCCCACCACCTAGTCCTGGAGTATCCATATTTTCTAAGTTACTAGGTACCTAACCGATAGTTATCCCCAACGATCTAAATGCTAAGCAGCATTCCATCAGCCATAACTGTAGGATAGTAGTGCTATTTGAACGCGACTCCTGAGAGATTTCTCACCGGGTCGTAAGCAACTTCCATTGTTGGACTGACTAATGTTTAGAAAGGCTAGTTATGTTCCTAATTGTGATTTAGGAACGTTGATGTTACTCTGTAACGAGCTGCCTCACCACTGGTTTATTATATTATGGCAGAAAGCATATCTAATGAGGTTAACGAACTCTATAGCACATTGTACTTATTGACTATTCATAGAAAATATAACAATAACAAAAGAAATACCAACAAACGAAACAAATAATTATGCATACCTAATTGAGAAAATACAATGCGATACAAAACAAATAAATCATACAAAAACTAAAAAAAAAATTACTACTTGTTGTGCGGGCAAAGGAAGAGGATCAGCTTTTGCTAACCCAAGACCTTGGTCGTGCACAGCGATGTTATTCAGCCACTCCCTAATACTTTGGTAAATTTGGTAATAATTTGGTGTTATGCGGAAAATAAAAATGCTCCCCGTTCCGAGCCGCAGAAAAAAAATCGTGACTACAATCTAGTCATAGTAGTAGTAAGTCATCATTAACTTTATCACCATCATCATCGTCATCATGTCTTGTGCTAATGTCCAACAGCTAGGACTCTTTTCACAATGTGAAGAGCATACCCACAACACTGGTTAATTGCACATTATGACCTACTGTATCTTTTAGAATATAATGGGAAATCTTTCTCTTGTCAACGTGATGATGCTTTTGGCGATACTTATATCCACGGGCGACGATGGTCACTTAGCATCAGGTCGTTTGTTGGCTACTTACATTAAAAAAATCACTGGTGCGAAGATCTTTTCATTGTATTTTCCTTTACCGAAGTAAGTGACAATTAAATTCTAATACAACTTTTCAAATTATCGGTGCTTGCAGTAGTCGAACCCAGACCCTCGTGGCAGTTTTGTGACGAGTTTACAACAACCCGACAAAACCACTTAGCTATCATTACTATTAACTGCATTAAAATATCGAGCTGACGGTAAAATATTGTGGCTGAAAATAAACTCACAAAAACCCGCCACTAATAAGCCCATTTATCCCCACAAGATAACACAGATTAAAGCTAAATCCTTAAAAATCTCGTAATGTTAGTAAAGTAATCTATTGAAAGCGATAAAACGCTCGCTTAAAGCGAAGCTTAATATAAATACTTTGCTAGATGTGAAATGCTGCGATAGCATAGTGGTTTCAAATACAACCTCCCGCTTGAATGCTTCGGATTCCTATTTAGAATTCTGCACGCGTTTCTAAAGAAATTTACATAGCTCAGTTCAGTACCATAATATGCTGAAATTTTTGTGTTATTTGCACATACGCATTTCACCAGCATAGTGGAATAAAATTTTAAACTGTAGAAGACTGATCATCAAAAGTAAACCCAAAACAAGAATATATATAATATGGCATGTAGATGTAGATTTACTATTATAGTTAGTAAACGCGATAGTAAATTTAATAATAACTTACATATTTTCTGAAATGTTGCATGACAATTACATTTTTAAATCTGTGCGCTGTTCGTTGCTTTACCGGCGTTTATTAGCTAAGGTGTATCATTCATTTAAAGCCGTCTAGGGGCTTAACGGAACCTGGGGGTCGCGATTGTCATAAATACGTAACAGCGCCTTAAGTAATGCGTCAATTGGACGAAAGGTGTGGAGTCGAATTAGATCATAATGAGAAATAATAATTATTTAGAAAATTTTTAAAATAAGAACGAAACGAAATATTTTATTGGTAAAACAATCTACCTTAAAATTATAGAAAGAATATGAGAATGAAACAGTCACAGTTCTTTATAACCAAGTTATTTCAACTTGTTATTGAACGCTCGGAACTGAACGATTATTCTAGAATATTTCTCGACAAATAGAAGAAGAGCTTAGTATTCTCGACAATCAACGGAGAACGGAAATGGACATTATTCCGTTCTAGTCAGAGTCTAACGATGGCGCCAATGAAAAATGAGACATCTATCAATTCCTGTTCAATGTTCACTAAAGCCTACTGGAGAGTAGACTGCAGAGAATAGATTTCCTACTACGTATGCTTCCGGATATTATATACTTTATGGCTCAGATTTCCTGTACTGGAAATGCTTATTTATTTCTATCGAGCGTTACATGACTTAGTTTTTACTCTATAGCTGATATTAAACCGTATTGTATTCTAGTGATAAATTATTTACGCTTTGCGACTTTCTTATGTAAATTAAAACTGGAAACCAGACAAAACTAAAAATAATTTCGTCGCAGTCATCCAGAAGTCTTTATTATTAAAAGTATATTTATTCATGACTACTCCAATGCCGGCCCTGTTTTCTTTAAACTGCATTTTAAACTCAGGGATTTATTTTAAAGTTATTTCCATAAACGTTCGGCTAAGTCCCCGTACCATCTTCTTTCGCGAAAGGAAAAGTAAACCTTGTGGCCGAGGAGTAAGGGTTTAGAATAGTCTGAACCGAAGAATATAAACTTTCGTTCATTCATTTTAGTCATACATTGACGTTACAGGAATCGACACCTTCTATGAATGTCGTAAGATTGAAAGTAGCTCTGAGTATTAAGTTTTAAAGGTATTTTTGTTCAAAACGAATGAGTCCTGTCATTAATCTTGTGAATCGGTGCGTATTTTAGTATGTCATTGTGATGAGGATTTGAATTTGGAATATGTTGTTAAATACGTAAATTAGTTAAGACTGTGTTTGGTGTTTGAGTAACTCAGCGCTGACCGTGGACATTAGTTTTAGTTTTGTTAAACTTTTTGATTGACAGATTACATTTACACTCAATCACGAAGAGAGAAAGAGAATTGAACTAATACATGATTTGGCTTGAGAGCCAGTTCTTTTTTTCTATTTGTTCTCTTTCTTAGGCGGCAAAGCATCACTGATGCCTTTGATGTTACATTGTCCATGGGCGAAGACAGCCACTGACCAACAGGTGCATCGTCAGCTCGTTTGCCTACAATTTTTATTAAAAAATGGTGCTTTAGTTGTATCATTGAAACTGCCCTCAGAACGCAACAAATCATTTGCTCCTGTTTTTGAGCGCAGTTTAAAAAATATATCCACAGCAAATACATTAAGTTTAACGTACGACCATAACACCGTCACCTAATAGCCGGAACGTGCTTTCGCTCAAATCTAACTATAGTTTGTTAATGGGTACTGTTTTAAATTTAAGTTTAACGAGTAACAGCATTGAAATAAAAAAATCAACAAGCAATGCCGTTAAACCAGCAAGAGTGAATAGGCTTTTAATTTTTTTATGGAAATAACTTACTATTGCGTTACTAACGCCCCAACTCACACTCACAAACGGTTACTTAATTCGCTCTTTAGTACAGAATTTGAATGGAGATTCTTTACTAAGGAGCGATTAAAGTAACCGTTAGTGATTCTGAGTTGGGGCATAAGTTAGTTCGCTTACCATCATAATTAATTGTCATTTACTCGCAAGTCGCAGGTGGGATTGTAGTCAAGACTTAAGCGAAGCGCGCATAGCCTAAAGCTGGGTATACGCTAGACGAGCCGAGCACGAGCGGAGCGCAAGCCGAGCCACTCGCTCGCAGTGTCAAGTGTGGACGTGCAACGAGCCTACAACAAGCACTCTCCTCGAACATAGGTTCAGGTTCCGCGTTGCAAATCCCTTTGTGTTCGTCAAAAAACCGACAATAGGCGGAACACAGTCGAGCACAAGCCGAACGCTCGAAGCGCGCTCGTTCGAGGCTCGTAAGTCGGTCCACACTACACGAATTTTGGCTCGGCTCGTACTCCGCTCGTGCTCGGCTCGTCTAGCGTATACCCAGCTTAACGCGAACGTGACGGCTTGACTTGTGTACGTACGGGCGCGGTCGGTAGTTGGATTGGTGACTGCTAGTAAGATAACAGTCGTTTATCGTTATCAAATCTTGTAGGTTTGTGTTTATCCATTTCAATTAATCCACATATCCGTAACCTTATTAATATGTTACACTTCTGCACTTATTCCATGCATTAAAACATTCCAATTCTGGAATCACTTTCCAGAATTCTGTGATCGTTTAAGTTTCCAGATGGTTCTAAGTATTTCTAAATCACTCCTGTCAACTTTCTTGACGACAGATCGCGCCACCGTAATTTTTATACTGCGCAAAGTATCGTATCTTAAAAGAAAAATAATAAATGTATCTGTTCTATTTGTTAAATACATTTTTGTTGCCTCCAGAATTCTTACAAAATGTTGACATACTCGTACATAGAAGATAGCGAACCATTTTCATTCAAAATCAAAAAAAGGCATCAGAAAATCCGATGAAATTTTCAAACTCTTCGGACCGTTTTTAATAATTTATCTATACATTATCTCTAGATAAGTTAGTAACTAAAGCAATAATAACTAACATTATAATATTGTTATGTTATGACAGTTTCCAGGCAAATGACTTCAGGTTTATGGATGGATAGAATATTGAAAAGGGCCGTTAAAGGTTCACAAGTTCCCGCCTCATCTCAGCACAGCGACATCTGTCATCAAGATTGTCAGTTGAAAGGAACGATTTGAAAATAGAATCGTCTCCGAAGCGTTAATTTACGAACAGCTCGAAAAATAAACACTTTAATTTTTTATCTGTTGTCAAAAAGAGCGTGGTAACCAGCCATTCAAACGTAATGCTTGATGTTGCCGCTTGGTTAAAATATTAAATGGGTATATCTATAGATACTTTTCACGCGTAACAGTAATAATGGCTTCAACCCATTAATGGCCCACTACTGAGCACGGGTCTCTCCTTTTGAGGAGGCCTAGAGCATACTCCACCACGCTGCTCCAGTGCAGATTGGTGGACGGGTTAGTGGCCAACCAGAGTGTCGGAAGTTTTCAAACCGCCCGAGGGCCTCCGACATGGCTTAACGACTGTTATCTAATGATAACAACCGGGACCGACGGCTTTACGTGCTCTCCGAAGCACAGAAACGCTAAAGAATTTTTTGCCACTAGCGATCACCCATCAAACTACCGACCGCGCCCGCTGTTGCCTAACAGTAATAATAATTAAGTAAAATAACTGGTCAAGTATAACTAGTACTCGCTTGAATATCAGTCTAATGGTTCTGAAGTGTAAATGCATTTTAGTTTCCTGTGGTAATTTAAAATCTTTATGGTATCCTGCAGTGGCTGCAGGAAAGAGAAATTATGAGTGAGCAACAATCATCTATATTTTGAACCGGTTCTTTATAGGTACGTACTAAAGTTTGCTTTACGTCCAGTAAATGTAACGACAGATCAATAGGTAGAAGAAGTAGGTAAAAACATATAGAAACGCTCAGTTTTCAATAAAGGTTTCGTTTTTCCATCGATGTACGGAACCCGAAATATTATGTGCATAACTACTTAGAATACATATTTCTTTTAAATTGAGATACCGTTACAAGTGCTTCATACAAAAATTGCTATGTTGATGTGAGAAAGATATGAACTCCTCATTAGTATGTTACCTCTTAATTCATCAACAAACAAACCTTAAAAAAACTACAGCGCATTTAAAAAAAGAAGCTGTCAAATGTACAGATTAAATAAAGCCGCGAACGTGTTACGGAACCAACGCCATCTGTCATCGGAAACGGTGCAATTTAAAAATAGAACGAAGCGTGATCCCGCTAACCATTTGAAAGTTATTTATTGCCAGTTTAAACTCGTTACTGTTCTAAATTTGAAAGTTGGAATTGATTCGAGAACACGAGTTACCAACCGAACGATGGTTAATTGAGATATTTTAAATGGAAGCCTCCACTATTTTTTTTTAATGTTTCATTTCGTTAAGTTTCGGCAATGTTAAGTGTCACAACCCGCACGATTTATTTTTGCCCTCTTGGCTTTAACCCATTAATGGCCTACTACTGGATACGGGTCTCTCCTCTTGAAGAGGCCTAGAGGATACTCCACCACGCTGCTCCAGTGCGGATTGGTGGAGGGGTTAGTGGCCAACCCGAGTGTCGGAAGTTTTCAAACCGCCCGAGAGCCTCCGACATGGCTTAACGACTGTTATCTTATGATAACAACCGGGACTTTACCGGGGCTTTACGTGCCCTCCGAAGCACGGAAACGCTCAAGAACTTTTTTCCACTAGCGGTCACCCATCCATCTACCGACCGCGCCCGTTGTTGCTTAACTTTGTCGATCACTTAGGATCGACGCAAGCCTATGCAAGCCTAGTCAAGCCTATCGCAATATGAGCGATATTACTTGCAGGTGATACGAAGAAAAATAGAAATGTCACCCATTACATTGTCATTCTCGATTCACACTTAGTACGAGATTAAGATCGTACTTTGTGTTACAAAAATATTCCATTAGTCCTGTTGTCATTTTGTTTCCTTCAAGTGTGATTAATTGAAATCTATGTTAACCAGATAAGACGCTACATTGCTCAAGGTCAAGTTAAACTAATGGTTAATGAGGTAAACCGTAATCCGTTGACGGCGTCGCGGCGGTATCTATCAATGTCAATTAGGATAGATGTGGTCGATGCTTCCGTGCTGTGGTTGAATATTACTATATAATGTATAACATATTACCTCTATGTAGAGAACTCACAAGTAAATAATATGGTATATCATTGCAGAACCTTGAAGTCCTTTGGCACCTAAACATTTGGGTATTCTTCAGACTTTAGAGGCAAGAAACCCGTATCCAGAAATAATCTAGTTCGTAAAAAATCCAAATCTATGCTAAATTCAAATTGTATAGTCATATTCCTGTAAAAATTATGTCGGACTAAAAACTTACTACCTAATGTAAGTTATAATAAAGAATACAAACGAACCTTAACCAATGGTAACAACGAACCGTACATACCAACATACTTACACCATTAATGAAACTGGTCCAAAAAAATTCAAAGCACATTTCTAACATAATTCAAAAATTACACACATCACGAGCCACACTTAAGGATCGTCTACTCTAAGCTAAGCATAATATATTTTTTTTTATTTAACGTAATCACGTTGGCTCATTCGAAACGCATTATCTATAGAACGTACAAACTGGATGATACTCTGTGGCGATGGAATAGCAATGCATTTTTTGTTATGGTAATGAGCCAAGTCGCGGTCGTTGTCGGTATAAAGTAAAACCGAGGGGTGAGAGTTAAAATATTGAGGAATAATTGAATTGGCAGTTTAAAGGAGGCGGAAATAATAGCAAACTGGTCGGTTGGTCTCTATATTTACAGATATGTATGTATATACCGACCGACGGTCATGGAGGAGTCGTGTTGTCTGAGTGTATTAAAATTTACATTTAGTAGGGCGTATCGTTCTATAGGTAAACAACGTGCGTAAAGAAAATCGACTTCCCAAGGGTCCTGAGAATCGATTCCAGTTACATCACACTATAACTTTAAGATCGTTAATACTTAATTTTAGCGTAATAGGAAAAACTCATGCAAAAAACAAAAGTGTCAGGATTTCACGTAGATTGTTTTTGATATTATTATTTGAATGTCTACTGGGCTGGAGTTGAACCCAGATTTGACAGAACTGTAATTTAGCAGACACAATCACTAAGAATCGAGATACATGAATTCTTATTATACAGTGTGTCCGGTCACGACCTAGCGATAATTTAAGGTTACAAAATATACCTAATTTCATCGACAAAAACACCCATATTATATGAGGGTCTACCCCCCCTCCTGTCAGAATAGCCGCCATTTAAATTTTTTTTTAATTCTTGTAGATACCTCTGCCTAAAGATGCCGATTTCTCTGGACAGAAAGGTCTTACAGATGTAAAAAAAAATGTTATTTAAAAGGTAGAAATAGCATCTATCAAATAAAAATAAACATTATGGAAAATTTTCCCTACAAAATATCTTAAAACATTTACAATGCTAATTTAAGTGAAAAAAATTGACTGATTTTTTTATTTTAAAAACTAGTATATTTCAAAAACTAGCACATTGATACTAATTTTTTTATTAATTTCCTAATACTTAAGGATATTAATTACAAATTGACGTTAAAATTATTGTTCTTAATTGCATAACTCGAGAGTTAGGGCTGCTTGAATATGACCCTTTTGCGAGGATCATGAATGTAGAGCGCTATTAATTTTCGATAATGTATTAAATAACCTTAAATTATCGCTAGGTCGTGACCGGACACACTGTATAAAACGTATGAAATCCGTCTTTATTTTGCAACCTTTCGTGATTAAAAGTAATACGGGCGTTTCTCTGTAGTCGTCCACAGCTCATACAAATGTTTATAATTCGATTTGAATTATTTTTCTATTTATTAAAAAAAATATTTGACTGATAAAGTAACCGAACAATAATAATTGATTAAAAATCGATTGAATTTATATCTATTTTTCAAAATACATATTACCATTTTTAAGGTAAATAGCAAAGGCCTGATGGAGCAATATTTTATAAATACATACATTAAAACTATTGTTATTAAAACTATTGTTAATAACAATATATTTTTATAAGTCACATAAGATTGAAGGTCCCTATAACTAAACTGTTTAATTTTTTGCCAAAAATAAACAAAGAATTATATAAAAAAATAGTATTAGGTATAGCTCTTGACAAATTACGAACTCATTCAAATGAATATTTTATTAAACCACTGATTGATTTTAAGTCTCGAAGAGATTATAAGAATATTAATAACTAAACTAACTTAAAAAGAGAGATTGTTATAAAAAATACACAACGAAAAACGAGACTGTGTATTTTGACTTTGTGAATATCAAGAAAACCATCGTAATGTTTTCAATTTTATGAGTTGTACATAAATAATATCACAGACTTAAAAAAACAACAGACGGATTGTCAGCCACAAATTCATTGAAGCACCCATAGGAATACCAACTCCTCTATTCGTACAAGTATCACACGCACCACTAAAAATTACGCACACATGGTAAGCGGGCTGCGTCACTCTCGATAAGACGAGGTGACGTCTGGTTCTTTTTTCAAGTCTGTGGATAATATAATATGTAAATTATCAATTTCAAATTCACTACTAAATTTATTTATTATTTAATTATTTTTTTGTGAAAAAATGACAAGGACAGTCGTTTATGAGTTTAAAAAGAATCAATCATATAGGAAACACTCACCGTAAGATGAATACACAGCTAACGACAGCAGCAGGATCACGTGTGAGACGATCCCTCCGAATCTGACGCGAAACATACTCAAGATGGCGGCCATCGCGTCACAAAATGGCCGGAGTGAACAACTAATACACTACACTTTTGGACACTCTTTATCACATAATACTGGCGTATGATTAATTGATTTCAGTTTGATTGGAGTCCTAGGATGGTCGACCGATGGTGAAATCATTCGCGGATTGTGGACGCTGCGTCTGAAAAGATAAGAAAAGGAATTTTAGTTTTTTTTATTAATAATTCACATGATACACGTCAACGTGTACAAAATTATAACAAAGTCCGCCGCAAATGACAGAATCTTTAATGGAATCGTCGTCTCAAGCGCATTCTTATGACAAAGAATAAAAAATCCATAGATTTCTTGCAGCTACTCATGGTAGGGATTTGTTGCTGTGATGTAGAACATGATATCTTAGATTTTCATTCGAACAGTGTTTGTGAAGATCGACAGAACTTGGAATTAAAATTTCATAGTTTGTTATCATTATGGAGATAGCATTCTCGGTCTTGCTTCAATCACTAGCTAACCCATGGACATTGAGCTACTTGCAATCAAGTAATCACTAGCACCTCACACTTCCAAAATACTGTTACTAAGAGTTGAGGACAGTGCAGCTGTAGAAACGATTGGCATTGTTTAGTATTTTCGGGAACCCTACATAAGTTACCAACCGGCAAAGTTTTACTTGTTATAATGTTATCAATACGAGCACCGTATTTCAACACCGCGACCCAAAGTCACATAACGCAAGAAAACCATTTTAAACTTGGCTCATATAAGAAGTTATTTCTTACTGAAATTTCACCAACGCCAAAACTTTATCCAGTTCGCGTTTCCCGCCAACCCAGACAAATATATTCTGTAACTGATAGTGATGGATTGTACTTTTGCAGATTTATATAAAAGTTTTTACACGGCCTTAATAGCGTAGTCAAATAAAACAAAAATTGGTTTTATTTTTGTTGAAGTCCCAAGAGTACCCATGAAGCATCGGTAGCCTCATCACCGTGTGTGGATTGTTCGAGAAAGCTGAGCTTTGTACTTTGACAGGAGATGGATGGATAACAGATGACGTTTAAGTATCCCTAAGATCAAATGTGATCACTTATAAACATGCCTTAACCGATATAACCATAAATGATATCAATTTCCGAAAAACAAAAGAAAATTCCAAGCCAATCTAACTCTTTCTTATCAATATTTGTATTATAATTTCTACTCAAAGTATCAAATATTCCGATCGCCAATCAACTGTATTGAAGCTTAGTTTCGAAAGTGTATCAAGTAACACCCTTTAAAACTCTTCAATACACCAAGTAACGAAATCCGACATTAACCTGGCATTTTATTAATACCTCACGATCCATTAGCTAGAGAGCCATACGTCTTAAAATATCGAATTACTTATTGTCCCCTCTGTGCGCCTTATTCACGGTTTTAGCCTAGGAGGTCGCCAGGAAACTCGATACGATTTTTTGGTTTTACTTAAATAGTAGTACCTACAATATAATTTTATGAATATTAGAAAACAAGAATATATTGTTATTTTGATTTTATGACATTTTGAAGTTATGACCCTTTCTCGATTAGGGAAATTGAAGATAGAAAAAAAAATATATGAAAAAAATAAACGTAAATAAACAATAAACAATGTAATCTATAGAAGGCTCGGCTTATATCACAGTAACAATAACAAACTCGTATACTATAATAGACATAAATATCACTATTCACCTTCGCTTGATAAATTAATATAAATTAACTTTTTGTTTTCTCTACCTTTGAAATGAAACAACGTGAAAATTACATATTATTTCTGTCGTATTTCTCAGTGTATTAAAATAAATGAAGGACATTAAGAGAAACATCGCCAGCCCCCGAGCTACATTAGTCGGAGGGCTAATGCAGTAATTGCAGTGCGCTCTAACAGTATTTTTCTTTCATTGGCAGTCGCCTTTGGCAACGCGTCACGAGACAGAACCAAGAGAAAATTAATAATTAACTATTTGCATTGTCCTTGTCTCTCGCTGAACAAATTAACAGAGTAAAGTGCTAAGTGGGAGTTACATTCACCCTTTTACTAAATAAATAAGTTCTACTTTATTACATAAAATATCATACTCCGTTTTAATAGTGGTGGAGTAACATTTACAAAGTATCATCTGTTTCATCAAGGAAAATACGTCCATGACATGACTGTAAATTGAAGCGCGTTAACAAATTTAAGTGTAATGACGACTTCATCCTGTTGGTTCGATAACCTACTCCCAAGCGGTCTCGGGTTCCATTCCCGACCACTGCGATGCAAATATTTATGATGATGTCTCATTTGTAATGAAGCACATCTATGTAGGGGTGAAAACTTTTTAAAATAAATAAAATCTGTGTTCGGTATGGTTGTCTTTGAATGTATCTGCCTGTTTATAACCTACCTTGTAGCAGGTAATTTACCTGGCTGGTTATTTGTGATGGTATCATGAGTAATTTATTCGTTGTACATATGTACATTTTTGATATTTTGTAACAGGAACGTGCAAGTAATTATAGTTTTAATAGTGAAATTAATTTTATCGTTACGCATAAACGCACATCCGACGAACTGGTATTAAACAAACTGACAATATTTCTCGTTTTTTATTAGGGTTCCGAAGTGTTACGTCATGTCCGTCCGTCCCGTCTGTCCGAGAAAGCGCCGAAGCCCTTAGCGCTAGAAACCTATAAATCTGGATTGTTGGTAACCCTAAGTAACCACAAAAGGTCAAAAATATTTCTTTACTTAATGCTAGTTTATAACAGAAAAATACCTTCACATAATAATAATAAGTAAATCTAAAAATATATTTTTAATGAACATTTAGTCGATATTTTTCTTTCATCGTCTAGAACGAGACAAAAAAAAACTGCATTCTTAATTTCTTCTGTGATACTAAACAAACTATACCTTCGTTATTTTTTCTATGAATGATCATTGTTTAAACGAGAAAAAGTAATTTATTCTGTAGCAACTGTTTTACTAGCTTAATATCTACATTACATATTTACGCAGCAATGAGGTCGCCCACAAGCTGAGTACTGTTTAATTGATGTATGCTAACACAGACCTCCTACAAATTGTCTATTAGAAGATATGTTAAGTTTCATTCAGGTCCATACAGCAACAGAGAAACACTATAGATAGCTAGATAGAAAGAAAGAAACATTTTATTTTGTCATAGAAAATAACATGGTACAAGGTTATAACAAAAGTGTAAGAAGAAGTATAACTAACTACATGTAAAAAAAAACCTTACTAAATTATTGCGTAAAATAAAACATAGAACCATACATATTTATTTGACCCATAATATTTATTTCATGCTAACAAACATATGAACGAAGCAAGTTAAATTAAAACTTGTAAAAAAAATCAAAGAAGCGTTCAGGACTGGAACTCATTGCGACAAAACATTAATGTTTGACTGGAAACATCGCTTTGAGATTTAAAAATCAATAATTAAACACGACTTTAGTTTCAAACTAACGATTCACAAGTGTGAGATATTGCATGCCCCAGGTCCAATTCCTTTGTCACTGTGTTGTAATGAAAAGATCAGTAGCAGTTTTGAGCAAAATGAAATAAAATAGAAAGCGCGCCCCCAAGCTAAAGCAGGTAACCATTACAACCGTAGTTCATAATAACATGACAGGCTTTGTAGCGTATTCCATGTTAACAAATTCTGACAAAATAAGGCAAGACTACTGTGACCACACGTTCCGTCTTCAACAGGAAGTTTAATAAATAATTTATTACAATATATATATAAGTACTTTATCGGAAAAGTATCAGTAAGAGAAATTCTGTCAACCACTATAAACATCATCTATTTAAGTAACCCCTAACAAAGAGTCACTTATCACTGTGAAAATTAATTTAAGATAGGGGAAGAATAAAGATATATGTGATGCGTAACGCTAAGAGATACTTAATTAAGGGATCGTTTAAGTACCACTGGTGCAATAAAACCATTAAATAGAAGACGCACAAGCATCAAATTTACAGGTACTTCGCCAAATGATTTCTTAAATTCCCATGATGGTACGGTAAAGAGAACTATTTTTTTTATTTAACAGTAATCTTATTGTACTTCGTCTATCCGCGCTAAAGTTGCGTGTCAGACTACGCTAAAGGCCTCCTCAATTGAGGGGAAAGTTTGCTAGAGGGTTGAAAGCTATTGTAGTTGACATCAATCTGAAACATTTAGAAAGAACATTTTCACAAAACAAACGTGTCCTGTTACAAGACCAAAGTGTGGTTACGCTAGCAGAAACTTATTGTAAGAAATGAGAATACGCTTTGTATAATTGTTGCTGTTATTTTTTTACAAGCATCATTTTAATAAGTATCTCCTTAATATTTTATTTGGAACAAATGTGGTATATTCTTCAGACGTATTCTTTATACCACTCACAGACAGCTTTAGATATTAATACAACAAACGTAATATACATGTAAAATATACAAAACTACATAATTAAACTTAGTTACTGGAGAGTAGTACCATTGGCCCGAGGCACCCATTAGGTAGCACAATAAACTACAGAAGCTACGCCACAATCCTATGACAAATGGTCACGTGACATGCACGTGTTCTCCGAGAGGATTGGAATTGGGAGTTGAGGTCGACTGAACCTCAACACGCAGTGTAAATATTTACATAACGGAGTCTGATATAAGTTATGTACCTACCTATTAAGTATGTACGTCCTAGAAAATTATACCTCAACTAGCAGTTGCCCGCAGCTTCGCACGCGGAAATTATGCTTATCATATTTATTTGTACCCCTCATAGAAGAAAATTTAATAACAGGTTAATTTATATTAAATTTAAGAATTTATAAAGTAAAACCTACGATACAATCACAAATCATTCCTCAGTTCAAGGGTTTTGATGTGATGCCCGGACAGACAAACAGACAGACAGAAAGACAATAATTTTAAAAACAAATTTTTGGTGCTTTAACACGTTATTGATGTGTTATTTATTGATAATAAATTTCAATATTAGTCCCTCTCCCTCTCTTCCTCTTCCACTCTCAGTCCCTCTCCAGCTTCAAGTACCTCTCCCTCTGCCGCTCCCTGACCCTCTTCCTCTCCAGTTCTCTGTCCCTCTCCCTCTCTCGCTCCCTCTCCCGCCCTCTACCGTTCCCGGTCCAACTCCCGCTCCCTGTCCCTGTCCCTTCTCTCTCCCGCCCCCGGTCCCTCTCCCACTTCCTGTTCCTCTCCCTCTCGCGCTCCCTATCCCTCTCCCGCTCCCTGTCCCCCTCCCTCTCACGCTCCCGGTCTCTTTCCTGCTTTTTGTCCCTCTCCACTCCCCCTCCCATCCGTAAAGTCCCCTATACAAAATTTCTTTCTCACTATAAGCTTACATATTAATTTTCGTAATGAAAAAGTTCCTGAAAAATTTGCAACCCCTTTATTTACCTCTTAGGGGATGAAATTCTAAAAAAAACCTGTTACAATTATTTTTTGTTCTTAATTATAAGCTTACATATCAAGTTTTACATTACTTCAGAGTTCAAAAATGACAAAGTTTCTTAAATATTTACATCTCCTTAGTTTTGCCCCATAGGGGATGAATTTCGAGAAAATCATGAAACAGTTATTTTTGTGTCTAACTATAAGCTTATATACAAATTTTCACCCTTCTTACTTCAAAACTGACGAATTAACCACACTAACTTGCACACTTAAGAGTTTCTTAAATGTTCTTAACTTCAAAAATGACGAAATTGTGTACTAAGTTCCATCGCCTAAATTAACCCTTAAGGAATGATTTTCCAAAAAACAGAAACGTGTGGGACTGTAAACTTACCTAAAAAAAATCATATTTATAACTTTTAGAGTTATTACTGTCAAAATTTACTGGCAAAGTTGATTTGTATGTAATTGACTACCAACCCCTATTTTTAGGGGATGAATTTCGAGAAAACCGTGATACAATTATTTTTTGTGTCTAAATATAAGCTTAAATACTTCAAAACTGACGAAGTTCCCATACTAACTTGCGCCGCCTTAATTAACCCTTTAGGGGATGATTTTCCAAAAAAAACGTAACACTTAAAATTAAGTTTCTAATTTTAACTAATATGTAAATTTTCATGTTTTTAACTTCAAAAATGACGAAGTTGCATACTATGATAAAACGCCTAAATTAACCCTTTAAGGGATGATTTTTCAAAAAAATGTGTTAAAGTTAACTTTTATTTATTACTATAAACTTACATGAAAAATTTCATATTTATAACTCTAAAACTGACGAAGTCGGCTTGTATGGAAATGACTTCTAACCCCTATTTTTACACTTAGGGGATGAATTTCCAAAAATCCGTTCTTAGTTGACGTCTCCTTAGCATTAACTATCTCCCTGCCAAATTTCATCATAATCGGTTCGGTAGTTTGTGAGATTTTTTTTAATCAGTGTATCTCTTTTCAATTTTATATATAGATTAGGTCATCTCATCTCAAAACAATCATTGGCGTGTGGTATAAGTACGAGTATAACAGCTCGAAAAGTACTCTATTTAATTCTGGAACCCTTCCCAACCGATCGGAGAACCCTTAAAGCGTTAGTTTCATAAAACAAGGTTGTTTGTACCCTCCAGCCCTCATTTGCTACTCATATATTAATGAAAAAAAAAATAGAGAAACATGAATGTAAGTAAAAAAACAAGATTTAGCAACATCTTTCGGTGCTCAAGGAGCGTTTATTTACAGGACCTCGTGATGTCCTCGTTACATTACAAGGCTGAATGAACCTGGATCGTGTAGGCCGTCAAATTGAAAATAAACATGAGACAAGATGTTTGCTTTGAGCACCGACGGCAAATAAAAATCGCGGGCATAAAAGAAAATGTGTACGGAAAAGTTGTACCTACCTACCCGCCGACTAGCGTATCAAACAAACTGTTTTCGATGGGGCGTGTGGCCATAACAATAGCCTATCGTTAACTTTTTTAAGGACTAACGCCCAAACTCAGTCACTAACGGTTACTTTAATCGCTCCTTAGTAAAGAATCACCATACAAATCCTGTACTAAGGAGCGATCAGCGATTTAATTAACCAATTAGTGATTCTGAGTTGGGGCGTTATACCTACATCCTAAATTCAAAGACTATTTAAGATTAGTTTGACATTGCTGTATTACTGAAAAAAAGCTATCATTAATTTCTGATTGTACAGCAATGAACGATGAATTAAGAATAAAGCCGTCTCTAAATTTAGTAAAATGTAAGACCTATATTAACTAATCGACAAACGTGCAGACGAGCCACTTGATTGTAAGTAGTCAGTGTCGGCTCTAGACGTTAGTTACACCAAAGGCGTCACCGACGCGTTGCCGACCGAACAGGAAACGAGGGCGGCCCGCATATTACTGACTCTCCGACGACGCTCTGCTACCAAAAAAAACTTAGTACTTAAATAATTCAGTGGTTAACATGACCCAGACTTAGGTACGCTACGCAAAGGATTTCAATAAGACTGCAACGTATTGCGATTCGATGTAGGTATTCCTATCTACAGCGAGAGCAATTTTTATTGGAATGGATATATTTTATTGGTTATCCATGAACAGCAGCGACAAAGACAGGCTTCTTTCCATCATTATTTTTCTTCACATTTCCACAACCACACACATACCTTTTTTTCAGACGACAAGCGTCCAATTACACAAGTACACTAATAACACGGTCCTAATAACAATAACATACAATATCAGGGTAACTTGCAGCTATTTCTCTTAATACATTGCATGTATTTTCTATATTACTCCATTGTACTTGTTACATTGCCGCAACACGACCGCGGATTAGCCGGGAGCTTGTTCTACGTAACTACCCGCAACCGAATGAAACAAACAATTTTACGTAGACAAAAGAAATAGTCTTTACACGGTCGAAGACCTCGACCTCTAATACCGAAATATTGTTACTGGGTTTTTTGTGAGAGCTCGAAATATACTTTATAAGTCGTTCTGCGTAATTGAACTAAACATCATAATATGATGCTACTCTTACATTTCTGCCATAGCCTAACGATGTATTTTAAACAGTCAAGTAATGTGGTCGTATAGAATGACAATTGAGAGCGGCGGGCGGAGGGAGGTGCGCTCCCGGAGTATCATTTTTTTTTATGTGGTTAAATATTGATGCAAAGATATTTTACATTTAAGATAATACCGCTTTTTGTACATATAAGATCATATTACTAGAGATCGTGGACAGTCCATAAAAAGTATCCATGCTTTAAAATATCGACGGTGTCTCTATCTTAAAACTAATGCTAGAAGAAACTCAATATGCCTCTTTTATACCGTTTGCTACTCTTACAAGACCTAGAGATGATAAGACATTTAAAATTTCTTGCTTGTTCTCTCAAGTTCCTTTAATACCATCAAACGAAACCTACCAGTCATTACAAAGTGATATCCGAAACATTATAATTGGTTTCGCTAAAATTAACAGAATCATTACTCCTTCCTTTAAACAGGCTTTTACTTCAATCGGGTTAAGTGATTGTTGATCGGGAAAGTTATCCGGACTGTTCGTTTTAGTTTGTGAAGTTAAATAAGACTTGTTTCAAGGCTAGTTTTATCTAGCGTCGTTGTATTCATAAACTAGGCTACGCATCAGCTTTATACTTAAACTTCACTCCGTTCATATGAGATTAGTAGGAAAGACTAGGTTCCTTTTTTGATCGGCAACCCGTTGATGATGTCTTTCGGCTTAGGGACGACAAGGGCAGTGGAAGCTTGTAATTCTTCTTTGTAATTCTCGAACAAATCAAATATAATAATGTCATAATTTTGATCCTGTTCGCTGGCTATTGCATAAACCTGTCCAGGGATTAGCCCTACAGCGAATTGTTAATGTTTACAAAATTTATCTAAGTGGAGCCCTTCATTTAATTGAAAATATCATTTCATTTCAAATGCACAGACCACACTAGGTAGATATAAGTTGGATCCCTTGTAGGAAATTGCTGGAAATTGTTATCATGGTTTATTCAGACAACTAAACTTAGTGGTACATACGTGATAGATTTTTTGTGATGATTTTTAGCAAAACGCAAGCAAGTTTTTTTTTTTTTTAATTTAGTACTTTTCATAAATCAAGAACATACGATCTCAAATATTCATGGAATCATCGGCGAAGAATTTATAGGGAAAGTATGGCTTTGCTTAACAAAACATCTGTGACTAATACAGTGAAACCTGGTTAAGAGGGACCTGGATAAGTGAGAAACCTCTATTATTGATAGTTGCAATGAGGTCCCGGTCCTTTTTCATTAAATTACCTCTGTTAATGGGACTTTTTGAACCTGGTTAAATGAGGTTTGAATTCTAAGACTTTTTCGATGTTTACCTCTATAATTGAGACTCTGTAGCTCAAATACCTGTATAAGTGAGACAAATTAATCAGGTTTTAACACGTTTTGACATGTTTATTTACATACATTTCGCGTCGTCTTTCGCGCATGCTTTGTTTGTCAGTAAGTACTATCTCAGGTTTTGACCTAAAAACAAGGAAATAAAAGTGTACAAAATGTCCAAACGTAAATATAAAACGTTAGGATCAGTATCTGAAAAATTAAAACTTCTATCAGATTATGATTGTGGAAAGTCGCGTGATGAACTGTGTAGGGAGAATAACATACCAAAGACAACCCTGTGTAGAATTATTAAAAACAACGAGAAAATTCGGTCTCAGGTCACATTCATATCTACAATACCAAAAATACGCATTAAAAATTAACATTTCCACTTTTAAAAATGGAATAACGGCACATTTCGACCTCTGTAAGCGGGGGCCTCTGTAATTGAGACAACTATAATTTTAAACCTGCTTAATTGGAAAACTGGATTATTGGAAACCCTCAATAATTGGTACATATGTCTTGGTCCCTTGAGATCCCAATTAACCAGGTTTCACTGTATTAGAATATTTCAGAAATACAAAACGTGTTATTGAAACTCAGTATGGATAAAGACTATCGGTAATACAAACAGATTACTTCTTCATTCACTTAACTTCTCTCCTTACAACGATGTCTGGGCGATTATTCCAACTCATGCCAGTTGGCAATTTAGCGAATCTTCGTAAGAGTTCGACTGTTTATACAAAGATTTACCGTTTAAAGAGCAAAAGAAAAAGCAGAAGAACCTTTAGATGGCAACAACGGAGAAGTTGTCAAATGCAACACTGCATCTGAAGAATTCGATTTCACCGACCCCTTTTACGCCTTTTTAAGACAAAAAAAGAAAGAAGTCTCAATTCGATTGTTTTTTAATGTTTGTTAACTCAGAACTCCGTCATTTGTGAACCGATTCCGAAAATTATTTTAGGGATAACTTATACTTCCTTATTGGTCCCATATTTTTTTTATCCACCTGATGGTAAGTGGCTAGCGTCGCCCATGGACATCAGCAACACCAAAGGCATCAATGCGTTGCCGGCCATGAAAGAGAGAAGAACAAGAAAGAAAGAACTGGCTCTGAAGCCCCCAGCCGGAACACGAGTGGTTTGGCGGCTGACTCATGCTCAAGGGTGGTAGCTATCCAGGCGAACCCCATGGAGAAATAATAATTAGTAATAATGGTATTAATTAACAATTAAAATCAATATTACCAATATAATCCCCCGAGGGATCCTACCACCAGCGGGCCGGATTTAGTCGCCTCTTACGACACCCATCCAGCATGGGATTGGGGTCCCATATTTATCAAAATTCAGTTTTAATGATGGGATCTTTGACGAATTGTAGGTACTCTTTAAATATTATCGGTTAGGTATCGGTAGGGTTTTTTAAGACCGTTTCTTTGAAGTTATGAATTTTTTTTTTGTAGAATTCATATAATTTAACCATGCTATATTAAGGGTTCATAAAAATCATCATAAAACCGCAATAATAATCAGATAGCCGTAGCACACAACAGTGTAGTCGGGCTAGCAGTGAGGCGCTATGCTCCGGACGAGAGGTCTGGTGGATTCGCAGCTGGAGCAAACATTTATGTATCAGGTTAATGACTATTTTTTTGCCTTGCATGTTCAGAAAATATTTGTTCTCAGGTAGCTGCGCATGGTCATATTTGTCTTACATGCTCGTAACACTCAACACAGAAAAGCTTCGTGATGGAATGTAAGACTGGCAGGATTTATTTTAGTCATTTTTAAAAACTGTACATTAAAGAAAGATCACTTTACTACTAGGTACCTACGCGACGCTAGAGGATTTTTTTCAATTAAAAATAAGTCAAAATAAAATAACTAAATAAAAACTGTATTATAATTTGTACATGAGCCCATAAATAGGCACATAAACCTCAATGATACATAACAAAGCATAAAAAGTACTTGAACACAATATCTGAGAATCAAAAAACAACAAATAATTGATGGTTCATTGTTGCATGAACACGTTCACGGTTCAGACCGCCGCGCCGCCGGCAAGCCGTTAATGGCTGCTGAAATCAAACGAAGCTTTCGGCACTGCAGACGGATAAACCAACATTTCGTATATACGTACCTATCTATATGTCTATACAGATTACTGTATTGGTTGATCTGTGGTAGACCACTGTTGGTTTGAGGTATCTTCTAATTAATACGTGACGAGGGAAACCTTTGCATGTAAGAAAGCACGCACGTAGAAGGATTTGGATATGGACTACAGGGTATTGGTGGCACTATATTTTTGTGACATGTGATAAAAAACAAATAAAATAACTTTAATTACTGTACCTTAGTACATTATACATCAATTTATCAAACATCAAATTTTGAACAATACTCCAGAAAATTATTAGCAACCACACCATTTCCTCGGTTCTTTTTATGGATAAAGCACTCCTAATCTCTCTATTTAGGTGTCTGGCAGTACATTTCGACACACTCGTATATTTTGACAATCAAACTTATAAAGTAATCTTTCCTTATCTCCTCTCCCCATAGACACGAGCCGTGCGCGCTCGTCTATGTTCATAATCATTAAGCTGGCCACTCGCATCCGTCAACTAAATGATTTATGTTCGGCGCCATTTTCTTTTTTTCCCGCCCTTTCATGTCGGCGCTTTTATGGCGGCAAACAAGAGGGTTTAGTTTTAATTTTTTATTATATTACATCCCATGCTTTCACTTTCTTTGTATAATAAAAAAAGTAATTTGAAAAGGATAAAAAGTAGTCTATTTGTGAATTGAAGTCCCATGGTTTCTGTCTTTGTAATTTAATTAATGTTTAGCATTGAAGTTTAGGTAAATGTTACCGGATGTCAGTTGCTAGATTAGTTTGCACAGAGTAACGAAACGTTTGTGAATAAATTATGAAACCCATTTTCATACGTTTCGAGTGAATATTTGAATAACAACCCAAAGGATTTGGCAGGATGAGACATATTATATTTCGTAGTGAGCAGGTAGAATTGACAATACGATGAAATTATCGGACTTCTGAGTTTACGAAATTACCTGTTGACGTTAATTGACAATATCGTAATCACAAACATTAATGATTTTGTCAACATTTGGTCTTTTCCTGACATTCGAATAACATTATGATTTATTCCATAATAGTTTGGTTAAAATTGTGGTACAATTTTGGTACCTGTTAGTAATGTAAATCTGACAAATCAAAATCTATTTTGATTCTGCATGATGTTGTAGGTACCTATAACAATTTTAGTGATTAGAAAATACAATTCGGGAACAAACTAAATTAACAATGAATAAACTAAATTGTTGAGACAAATTGTTCATCTATGGCAGAAAACGATAATAATTTGTCGACCCTGAAGATTATTGCAATATTGTTATTGGTAGTTTCTCATTTCTAGACCCTAGCAGATTAGCGACATCTTTTAAAGTTTGGAATTTAGATAGTAAGTTACCTAAATTATTTGTAGTGCGTTTCGCGGTTTCGCGTAAGAGCTCCTCTCATTGTAATATTAATGTTTAAGAAGTTCACTATTGACATCCAATTGTATCCAATTGTATAATCCAAACCCGTTATGAGGGTTCAAAAGAACGAAAAAGCGCTTCGCTTCGGGGCACGACCATGCCCCCAGATAATATGATAGCTAGAAGAAATCTTACGTAAAATGCACAATGAAACGGTTCAAAATTCAAATATTTTGTTCAAAATTGGTTTGGTTTAGAAACACTGAAAGTCATGCAAGCTACGCCAATGCTTAAACAAGGCCTCACTGTGAGAGGGCGTGAGAGAAGAAGCAGCAAGAAACTATGGGTTGAATTTCCAAGTATTTTGGATATCAATAAAAAAACTTCAACATTATGAAATCCTACAGTTCAGCATCATCTCGAATTGTTCTCTCATCAGAGCACTGGAATGATAAACGCTAATAAATTGGGGAAATTTCAAGTAAATTAGATTCAAAGTGAATGCGAATGAAATCAACTGCGCCACAGTGTTAAGCGGTATTCCAAACAGTTGTTTTAAACGGCTTTCAGTCCATACATTATCCAATACACAATTTGTGACAACAAACGCAAGACAACACAAAACAAAAAACAACAATACAACAAACACAAAACAACAAACAACAGTCGCCACCGCCACGCCCGGGCCCTGAGAATCGTTCTTCGAAAAATATTTTAGTGTAACGCTCGTTATTCACGGTGATTGTGACAACGCTCATTACATACGTGCCGCAGAGTCCGCGGATGGCCTCCGGTCTGTTAGGACTGATTCGGATGCATCAACATTGTCATCTCGGCAACGTCACATCGTCGGAGGAGCGCGTAAAACTATCATAAACGTTTCGATTGAGTATTAGTGTTGTAAGATTTGACTGTTTACGTGAAAATTTTGCACGTATGATGTATTAGATTTATGCAGAGTAGGCATACATATAAAATTGGTAACTCCATGAATTACATAAAACCGTTTATTTGTTAAACGAAACAAAATATTAAGGGAAATAGTAAAAAAACTATTAAGAAAAACCGAACAAGTGCATGTCAGGTCTCGCGCAATGTAGGGTTCCAAAGTAGTAAGTTTATCGACTATTACACATTAACTACTTATGCTAACATAGCCGTGATAGTTTTCCTTGTAAATTCATCATATAACCTATTTTTTCGAATTTTTTCACTCGTCCAACTCCAATCGTTTAGCTGGCAGAGGGTGTCCTCCTCTGCTTGACTCTAACCAAGAAAGTCTAACCTCTAATTCCAAAAATGGTCTTAGAAGACCCTTAATATTTTTGAAAGACTTTTTCAACGATACCACACAATAGGGTACGCGACGAATAAAAAATTCATTCTTGCGTTACCTGTAGGGAAGGTAGCTACCATGAAAATTTTTTTTTCAATATTTTATTCTACGATTCTAGAGTTTTAATAAATATGTATATCTATGCCAAATTATAGCTTTCTAGCCGCCCTTTGCTTCAGACAGCCCCTAAAAACGGTGAATAAACCAAAACCAAATAAACGCAGAAAATATACTACAATCATTGATTAATTGTCACTTTGCCAATAAATAATACTTTGCTATATTATAATAAATTCATTCAAAATATTGCTCTACGTGTAAAACATTTCCCTCATATTATTATATTGCCTGTTACCATATTCAATGCACGCTAAAGTTTGTAAATGGGTCGAACAGATTTACAAATACATTTCAACAAAACGATTACACGTGCTGCAAAAACACTATTGTGTTTATATGTTGAATCGTGTTTGCTGATTTTCGCATATAACATTAAATCGCATTTTGAGGCGTGATCGGAGAACTACAATATTCTTTCTTTATTTACGAAAATGGTTTATAATAACAATTATGTTAAATCGACATTAATTTAAAGTTTAATTTTTAAGCAATTTACAGATTTTCTCTCAATTATGAGTTTAAAACGTCGAAATCTGTTATTGAGTTTTAAAGAACTTAACGTAGGAACAGACTCAGAAAATTAGCTTTCCTGTTTCATACAAGATTTAGTTAAAAATGTTAGGTGACAAATAAGAAAAAAAACAATAATAAAATAGTGACATGGACACAGAAAAGGCGGTTCGAACCGGATTAATAAAAACAAGGTAATTTTTTAAACCGGACTTAACCGAGTCAAGAGGAAGACCAATTAGCAAGTATCGTCACCGGCGCGTCGTAATGTGACGCTACCTTAAACTAATATTAGTGACGAGTGCGACCAGTTTTATTTGGTCTTGCTTCCCTTCCCTCCCTTTGAAGTGTCCACGCCTATGTAAGTGAACTGATTTATGCGCCCGTTCTGGGAAGATCATCTGACGGATTATAAACGCGGTTAGCATTCGGTGTTGCCACGTTGCAGCGGAAATAAACCGTTGCTATATTAAGAGCGTTTAACATTTGCGTAACTGTAAATGCGTATCTTTTTTATTAATGACCCTGAATTTTTATAAAAGGACTGGACGAAGATCATGACAAACATGAATCAAGCTGCTCAGAAGCCTTCAGAGCGAGGACCCGGTATCGATTCCCATCTGAAGTAAATATTTGGTAGGTGTTGGTCTTATGAAATATCACGGCAGTACTATAACGACATGAAATTAAAAGGAAAACTTTCACAGATAGGATTGCTAAAGGCACTATAGTTACGTTGCGCCGTGCGCGTGGCCTGACGCGCACATGTTTTTTTTTATTCTTAAACTAGATAAAAATGTGACACGTAAAACAGGAATCAATGACATTGTTGAAGTTTTAAGTTATTTAATTTTAAGCATAGTTTTTTTTGCAAGTCTCCATCA
This sequence comes from Thymelicus lineola, assembly GCA_963932265.1. Classification (NCBI taxonomy): domain Eukaryota; kingdom Metazoa; phylum Arthropoda; class Insecta; order Lepidoptera; family Hesperiidae; genus Thymelicus; species Thymelicus lineola. The sequence goes on along the minus strand of OZ010698.1, from coordinate 11,821,874 downwards.
AAAAATATCCAGGAAATTATTTTATTCATAAAAGCGAAATTAAAAATGTTTTGATCTTACAATACTTTAGTACTTAATCAAGGCCCACTTACCCTCAATAGAACGTTTAAATAAATCTACTATGAAACCAGTTTCAACGAACCACTAATTGAGCGGTCCATTGTTAGTGCAATATAAATCTCTCTCAATAATATTGTCGCATAATAAAGCTAGAGTTGAAATTGGCCATTGGTTATCGTTAGCTCAATCTAAGTTGCACATCTAGGTCTCTATGATGAATCTAGATAGCTCTAGGGCTACTTGAATCAATAGGTTGTGAAAACCTACTAACTGACATTCTAACTTCTTGATTCGTATAACCGTATTCAAAATTAGGGATAACTCAAAAATAAAAAGAATGATCAAAATCAGTTCTCCCAGTAAAAAGTTATGAGGTAGGTAACTAACACACATAAAAAATAATCCAACTGAGAACATCCTTTCGAAGTCGTTTAAAAAAGGAAGGAAATGCTGTTAAGAAGTTAAGTAATTGATGCATAACAAAATATCACTAGACCGATTTTGAAGATCTTTCTTTGAAATTAGTGCCGCATCCAGTTCCGCGTAGGTTAGAACATAATATGCAACTTTTCATTATTTTAAAAGATGTGCCGAGGAGTTTCTTCACGGCTTTTCTTCTCCTCCATGACAAAGCACCCTTATAGTATAGCACCCTTATGACAAGCACCGAATAGATGGTAGATTAAAAAATGACGTGCATAAGGTTGCTTTTCCACCAGAGATGTGCTATGCAGTTATGCTGCGAAGATATGAAATCCATCCATCCATCCATCCATCAGCCCTTGGAGGTCCACTGCTGGACATAGGCCTCCCCTAACTTGCGCCACTCTGACCGGTCCTGAGCCTTCTGAATCCAGCGGATGCCCGCTGTCTTCTTCAGGTCGTCGGTCCATCTTGTCGGGGGGCGTCCTGTACTCCGCTTTCCGAGACGCGGGCGCCATTCAAGGACCTTTCTTCCCCAACGGTTATCGGTCCTTCGCACTATGTGGCCAGCCCATTGCCACTTCAGCCGGCTAATTCTTTGAGCTATGTCGGTTACCCTTGTTCGTCTACGGATCTCCTCGTTTCTGATACGATCACGTAGAGAAATACCGAGCATAGCCCTCTCCATAGCCCGCTGTGCTACCCTGAGCTTGTGGATTAGGCCAATAGTGAAGCACCACGTCTCGGATCCGTATGTCATCACTGGCAACACACACTGCTCGAACACCTTCGACTTCAGGCACTGAGGTAGTGTTTTGGACGACAAGATATGACGCAGTTTCCCGAACGCAGCCCATCCGAGTTGGATTCTACGAGTGACTTCTTTCTCGAAGTTGGACTTACCCATCTGGATCACTTGTCCCAGGTAATTGTATTCGTCTACAACTTCGAGAGCAGCGCCGTCAACAACAACCGGTACGGGTGTAACATGGACATTCGACATGATTTTCGTCTTGTCCATGTTCATCTTAAGACCCACCCGTTGTGAGGCGCTGTTCAAGTCCCCGAGCATTGTACCTAGTTCCTCCAGGGATCCTGCCAGGATGACTATATCATCGGCATATCGCAGGTGTGTGATGTATTCGCCATTGATGTTAATGCCACGTCGTTTCCACTCCATCAGCTTGAACACATCTTCCAATGCAGCGGTGAACAGTTTTGGGGATATAACGTCCCCTTGCCTGACACCTCTCTGCAATTGGATGGGGCTCGTGGCTGTGTCGTGTACTTTGACGGACATGGTGGCTGATGAGTATAAATACTTCAACACCTCGATATACCGGTAGTCGATCCGGCACCGCTGAAGAGAATTTAGTACTGCCCAGGTCTCGATAGAATCAAAGGCTTTCTCATAGTCCACATAGGCAACACATAACGGCAGATTATACTCCTCGGTCTTCTGTATAATCTGCCGCAGTGTGTGTATGTGGTCTATGGTGCTGTAGCCTTTCCGGAATCCTGCTTGTTCGGGAGGCTGGAAGTCGTCAAGCCTGCGTGAAATGCGATTGGTCTGTAGTTCTTCAAAAGGGCTCTATCGCCCTTTTTGAAAAACAAAGTCACCACACTTCTGCTCCACGCTTCCGGGGTAGTTCCAGTATGGATGACGGTATCAAATAGTTTTTGGAGCGCCACTAAGAGGGGTTTCCCCCCAGCTCTTAGCAGCTCGGCGGTGATACCGTCATCTCCCGGTGCCTTATTGTTTTTAAGCTGTTTGAGAGCCTCTCTAATCTCATACAGGCTGACGTCCGGGATATCCTCTGTGTAGTGTCGGGTTAATTTAGCTCTCTTGTCGCTCTCCTCACTGAGAGGTGGAGCTTGAGAGGAGGTATACAACCGTCCGTAGTATCTCTCAGTTTCTCTCAGAACTTCAGGTTTCGACGTAACTATGGTGCCGGACTCGGTCTTCAACCTCGTAAGCTGACTTTGCCCAATAGACAGATCTCTGGCGAACACTTTGGAGCCCTGGTTTCGCTCTATTGTGTTTTTTACACGATTTGCGTTGTGTTTGCGCAAATCGTGTCGCCTGCACTTGGAGATCTGTTCATTGAGCCGTCGGTATTCCGCCATAGAGGTTGGAGACTGCACATATAGTTCTCGTCGATCCCTCATAAGACCGAGAGTTTGTTCTGAGAGAACTTGAGATCTACCACTGGAGTGGGTCTTAAAATACTTCGACCCTACCTCGTGGACAGTTGCTACCATCCTGGTGTTAAGCTCGTCCACCGACGTGCATGATTCTAGGCACGCAAAACGATTTTGCAGCTCAAGTTGAAAGTTTTCGGCTCCCTGGATTTGGACAGGTGTTGGGCGAAGCGTAGACTTCATCAGGCGTGACCGTTCCAGATTCACGTCGATATTTAATGTGCCTCTTACAAGACGGTGATCGCTTCCGGTTTTGAACCTGCTGATCACAGAGACATCATTAAATATGTGCCGTTTGTCTGCCAGAATGAAGTCTATCTCGCTTTTTGTGGAACCATCAGGACTTATCCAAGTCCACCTGCGCTGAGGCTTCTTCTTGAAGAAGGAGTTCATCATAAAGAGATCTTCCTTCTCCAAAAAGTTAGCCAGCAAGTGTCCTCGGTGGTTCCGTCGTCCAATTCCGAAGGGACCCACTTTCCTCTCGGCGCCATTTCGCGCGCCCAGTCTCGCATTAAAGTCCCCCATCACAACTGTGAAATGAGCTTTAGAGGTATGTATGGCTCTACTGATATCCTCATACATAACCTCTACCTCATCGTCGGGGTGTGTCGAAGTCGGCGCATATACCTGTACAACCTTCAACGAATATCGTTTGGATATTCTGAGTGTAAGGTACGCTACCCTGGCCGACACGCTCCCGACTTGCACAATGTAGTTGACGAGGGACTTGTGGACGAGAAACCCGACACCACCCTGGGACAGGTGTTCGCCCTCCCGGTGATAGAACAAGTTCCCGGATTTGAGTATTATCGTGTCCTCCCCCTGTCTTCGGACTTCAGATAAACCCACGATACTCCAGTTTAACTTGTCTATCTCTTCTTCCAGCTCTTTCACCTTGTCGTCGGTCCTCAGTGTCCTGGTGTTGTATGTTGCCAGGTGCAGAAGTCGTTGTTTAGATTGGTAGCCCGATCTCTGCCGGCGATTCTTAGCACCCCCTGCCCCGCCGTTACCATGGCCGCTACCGTAGCCAGGAATAGCGGAGCTGCCGGGGACTGGGGGCCGAGGCTTGGTTTTGGCTGTCATAAGGGGGGGTTAAGCCAATAGTCACCGCGCTTGGCCAGTGCGTGTTGGTGACCGCAGTAGATGTTAATAATACTCAGGAAGACGCTGCTGCCCATCTCCTGGAATATCCTATTAGTCGCCTTTTACGACATCCCAGGAAGAGGTAGGAGTGGTGCTATTCTACTAAGTGGACCCGGCACCACACGGGGCAACATATGAAATCTACGCTACGAAAATATGTGACCGTTTCCACCAATACTAAGCTATGTAGCTGTGCGAGGAAAGATACGATGCTCGAGCTATGCTATGTATCGATAGTAGGGAAGCGGCGAGGACAGCACGCATCCATACTTCCATAGCACACATCCTTCCATATAAAAAACATATCTTAGTTGAATCCGTTTCCACCAGTGCTAAGCTATGTGCATCAATGAATATGATTGGTGGATATCAAACGCATCCATAGCAACGTAACAACATAGCACATCTCTGGTGGAAAAGCAGCCTAAGTGTATCAGTGATAACTATATGAATAAAAAAATTTTGATTTGATATCCTTTTACGGGTTCCTCTGCAGTTTCAATGTTAGGGTACGCAATGGTACTACCTCAAAACTGTTACAACGTTACATCGGAATTGTACTGTCCCATGGATTCTAAATCTAGTCAATTATATCCGCCAGCTATAACTGTCCCACAGCTACGTTCGAGTACTCTCACAACGAGAGGGATTAAACACAAAACAATATCAACAACGCATTAAAAATATCATCTTAATACGACACATTCACTGTCCTCCTGTATCCTCTATCAATCCACCATTGATACGCCTAATCGACTTTATTAAAATCAATTGATCGACAACATGCGGGTCAAATCCCTATTTTATAACCTCTCGAACGAGCCATAATTGACGGACAATACGCAATTGACGATATCCATAAATAGTATAAACATAAGTTATTTGGATCTGTTCCAGCATTTAGTTACTTAGTTACTTACAATTTAGTTATTAACTACTAGGGGTTTTCACCAACATGTTTCATGAATAATATTAAAAAATAAGTGAAATTAGAAAAAAAATTTTTTTTTTAAACGCTTTTATTTCAATGTTTAGTTTATAAAATTAGCTACAAGTTGTGAAAATTTCAAGTCTCTACGTAAAATAGAACATAGAGAATTATGCGTCTAAAGTCTGAAAATCGTTTTTTTTTAATTTAACAACAAATAAACAATGAAAATTAGTTTAAAATATGATTTTCGTGTATTGTCATCGGAAATACACATGTCTGCCAAATTTCATCAATTTTCATTAAAGGGAAGTCATTCAAATTAACGTTACAAGATTTGATGCTCCGAAGTGAAGCTAAATAAAAGCGTTTAATAACGTGAAAAGATTACCATTTAATACAATACTTAACACTTAACTCTACGTTACTCTAAAGAAATACCAAGTTGAATTTAAAACCGGGAATATAATACCTACAATTACTTTTAGCTGTAGATATAGACATTAGGTATAATATAAAACCTAATAATAATCATAACAATTGTGTAGGTCCGACTACAATTTAGGAATGCAAGGATCAAATTTTCCAAGTAATAATAATTATTGTTATAGTTATTGAATACATTCTCAATAATTTCTCATCAACACAAGATTGTCATTTCAATAAATATAATAAACATGAGCAATAAATATAATATGCGGAGTATTCATTAATTATTTATCAAGTATGAGATCACAATAGCCGTGAAGGGCGTTGGCAACATCTGTTTTGTACGGCGATTGAGTTTCATCAACCAACAAAATATGATATGTGTATGCCGTCAAACATGGCTACAGCATCGTACTTACAGCATTCCAAATTATTTTTGATTAGCATCCGATTTCACTAGCCAAGTCCAAGATATACCGATGTCTTCAATGAGCCATTTTCCTCTGAAAATTTAAAAAAGATCCGCTAGAGGCAGCATGGGGGGGGGGGGTGTACAAATGTTTTAATTTCCGTATTCAGTCCAGTCATTAAACGGGCTTACCTGGAAAGTTTTCCGGGAGTTTTGAAGATTGGTATCTTTCTGGGTTGTGATGTGCTTTTTCCGAATGTCAATTTTGCCACGAAAATGGCGTTTTATGGAGGTCATACACGAACACTGACTAAATAAAGAAATTAAAACATTTGTACCCCTCTGCAGGTCTGTCTGTTATTGTAGGTATAATAATCGCGAAAACCTAAGAAATCAATATGATAATATTATTTCATTGTTTTGCGGCCCGCGACAAAAGGTTCATTGCCACTGCTCTTGCAGATCTTTTTTAAATATTCAGAGGAAAATTGCTAATTGGATACAATGCCATAGACTGCATTTAACGACTTTTAATGCATAAAAATACATGACGCTTTAAAACCTACGTCCTAAAACTAGTTGTACCGTGAACAAAAAAACTAGATGCAAATGCGAAACTAACAGGCTTAAACGGGAGCTTTTGAGAAAATAAAAAAAAAAATGCAAAAAATTGCAAATTCGTGCTCTTACCGAAAACTGAGCGTGACCCCGTGACCTTATTCTTTTTTTAAGCGAACCAAGCAGAAAATATCTTGCCACCGCTCTACACGAGTAGACTAGTGAAGTGACTCAAGCAAATATCGATATCGCTTTAACATTAGAAGTAGAATGTTTAAGTTTAGATTTCTAGATCAATATTTTATTGACTTAATATATGGAATCGATCGACTCTGTGACCATTTTCATATTGACCCATTTGATAAATTATATTTTTAAGATGTGCTGAAGAGTTTGTTTCGCTATGTTTCCTCCTCCGTAATAAATGATATAATTTATGGAAACCAAACGTTTAGATATACATATAAGTATAATAACTTATACCCAAATTCATAATTTGATATTTAATTTAATTCAACAAACATAGTATCGATAATTTTCATTAAAGCGCAGATCGTACCTATCGACTATCGTTTAGATTTCATCGACAACATATCCCGGGTCTATCCATTCACCTGTATAATCTGAAGAGTCCTACACTGCAGCGCTCAGAGCCAACCTCTTTATCTGTATGTCTATATTTTTGAGTCATTGCTTCTAAAATATTCTAGCATAACGCCCGATCGTAATCTTGAGTGTTTCTTCGTCGAAGCACAGCTTTAGTATAGTAATGACAGGCAAGTACAATCTTTTTCTCCGCGATACTGACATCAAAAACGTAGAATATTACAGAATCCATTTTAGAAAGAAAGTGGAAGAAGGCCCGGATGGTGAAATATCTTACCGCCATACATAAGTACATATCCAGGATTAAACTGGATGGTAGAGCCTATCAGCTACCTTCTACATGTGGGACCTGTGGCCATAATCTTCGTCCGTTGTTATACAGGGTGCACGAGCAGAGGAGGATGGCTTATCATTTCTATCACGCGCACAATATGTAACATAGTTGGCAGGTACCTACTATTGGTAGTACGTTAATTTACTATCATGCTTAATAATTTAAGTAATGAAATCAAATTATGTAATTATTTAATAAATTTAATAAATAAATTGGTTTCTGCCTAGGTGTGCCCCGTCTGCAGATTTCTCAGTTATTCACACTTTCTCTGCTATTCATGTAAGCAACCCTTGGCATCCCTGACACAGAACAAACAGGTGCCGCACGCGTGTTTGTACGTTCGTATAATCTGAAGAGCCCTGCAGTGTGCGACCCCTTTGCCTTCTACCCTTTGCATTAGTTTCTCTAACGCCACGAACACATTTTTTCTATCCAGTTACCTAAGAACCTACATATTTTTAATTAAAATGTGTATTTCTACATGATTTTTGCAGTTATACTTCTTTAGGCGCGTTATGAAATGAATGGAAAAAATGATGAGAGTGAAATTTTAAGATTTGTAACACGGACGGACGACGACGGTGACACAAAAACGATGGTGACGAAAAACGTCACGCGCGTTTTTAAAAACGCTCGTTTTAAAAATATGATTATTATTTTTATTATATTGTTTTTTTTTAATAGGTATTGTTAGAATATTGTTTTTTTATAGTTTTTTTGGAACGAAGTTCCTTATCGCGCGTTGTGAAAGGGGGCTAGACGGAAAATTACGACACTTTTTGATTCTTACGAATGACGACACTTTTTTTGAAGTGATTCAGAGAGTTTTACAGAGATGGCGCTGTACAACAAAACAATACTTAAATCGAAAGGAACTTCGTTCCATCCGGGTGTCCCTTGACACCTCTCATGATTTTTTTGAATATTGTTTTTTTTTAATTTTTTTGAAAAATTATTTTGAGTTTTTTGAAATTTATTTTTGAAATTTTTTTTTGCATATTGTTATTTAATTATTTTTTTTAAGTTTTTTTTTTCAATTTTTTTTTTTTCATGCCAAAGAAGTATAACTTCTCACGCGCTAACATAAATACCGTTTATGTTTTTTTGTGTGTTTCTTTACATGTTCTGTCGGCTAATTAGGTACTATCTAACTGATTTCAATAGAGTTAATTAACTCTGGCTAGAGATGAGCTGGATTCGAACTCTGGACCACCAATCAAAAGATCAACTCACTAGACAACTTCAACTTCCACTTTCGAACTTCAACATGACTTAAATATCACGCACCCACGGCCCAGCAGGTTCATTATCGAGGTTAATATAAAAATTAAACGCTCGCGGTAAATGTCAATGAGATAAGATAAATTTATTTTTATAGAAAGTTAAACGCACAACATAACTTGACAAATTACTGACAGGACCGAAACTTTGTACGTATAAAAATACTTTTCCTTCCGAACTTTGTGTGTATTTATAAGTTGCCTATAACGCCATCTTTCTAACTTACATAACTCGCCAAATTAAGTGAATTGTACACTGGTTCAATAACTTCACAAATAATTAAAAAGAGTTCAAATTACTGGCAAAACTAAAAAAAATATAACACTTCTGCTATAAATGAGAAGCAATTGTTTCGGATGCAGTAATATCTTAAACATCTATAAGCACGTAAACTCTAATACGTTAGATTCAAATTGATCTACCTGTAAAAAGACGGTGACTTAACCCACCACCCTACCACCACCATTGTTAAGCTGTTACTCGCTCCATAAGCTTGTGGCGGCGGTACACGGACTACACGGTACACGTACGACCTGAGAGTACATTACAAGCACTGATTACAGTAATTACGGCGCCTATTATCCATGTTTAGCGGGACCGGTTGAGTCGAGCACTTGGCCGGCATTCAGCCTGCATGAGCTGTTTCATCCAGCTTAGTTTTTTAATTCTTCTAGACTGTTCCTCGAAATTATGTTCGACGATCTAGAAACAAGATTAAAATATCCATAATTCCATATTGTTGCTCATTATAAATGTGAAAGTCTATGAAGATGTTTGTTTTTTCATCACGCGGTAAACTTTATACGGATTAATACTGAGTTTCACTGCAAATTACCTTTGACATGAATGACAATGACATGAAATGGGGTATATTTTAATCCTGGCTGTATGTTCCATGAGGATGATTGGTACGTTCATAGCGGATACTAGTTTCTTTATAAATAATAGGCAGAGAAAATATAGTACCTTTTTTCTTCGGTATGTCATCCGATGAATTCAATAATTCCCACAGGAATAAGTGATTTCAAGAGTTTTGTATTAAACTGTAACTTTGCATAGTATTGTTACTTTCGTTGCTATGGTAAGCATGGCACGTTTCATAAGAACGTCTTACGAAACATCCTAAAAGAAGTACGTAACCTAATTTTACTTGATCAATATATCTTTAATCAAGTAGGCATGTTATATTTTAATAGCAAGACGTAGAGAAAAAAGCCAATTTCAACTTTAAAGCCTTTTATTAAAGGCCTCTGAAAACAATATCAACTCCCGTTTCCCACAAGGGTCAAACGATAGCTCTCTGGAAACATAATAACATGGTCTTTGTGGGCCAGAACAATGGCGGTGGTATAAAGAGAAGTGTGTCAAGGCAAGCGGCGCCGCGGTGCGCGGCTAGTCGCCTAGTTATTTATAGCTAAGGTCTTGGATTCCAAGCCCTCAGCCTGTTAGCCTAGATACTGCGTTAGACCACCTAGATTATTGGCTTTCACCGGGCTTTCGGAGATTACTGTCCTTGCGGTACCTATTAGCATATAATATCATCTATCATAATAATTTATAGAGATCATTAAATATTTATGTTTATAACTTTTGATCTTCTATAAAACGCAGAATTGAGGGGCTTTATATAAATGAACTAAGGAGCTCATAATATTTTGATTGCCTTTTCACCAGCTTTGGTTACCTACTTTTGGTTGGCTTTTGTTTTTTTTAATATTTTTCAGGTGACAATACAAATAACTTCCAGTATAGCCTATAGGTACTGTCTTTTGATCTCAACCAATATCAGCGTTTTAATAAAGACCCAACTGACTATCACATTTAACATAAATTTAACTAAACTCTTGATACGTGTATGATAATTTACTTAAATGTAAATTCAACCCTCCTCAGTCCAGAAGCCCTTCAGAAGCCCTCCGGTCCTCAGACTTGTCCACGTGACCCTCGCGTGGCAGGCCGAAGCAAAGGTTACCTGTCAATTGTGTCTAATACACGTGATTGTGGTGTGTGAAAAGCTTTGTTGTTCGCGAAGGAAGAGTTAAAAGCAGAGCAACACAATATACCAACTTATTGTACAGAACTTACGTTTTTGATAATTATGTTCCCGGATAGTTTTTTTTTTTGAAGAACGGAGCAGAAATTATAATTCGAAACATCTATTATGTATCAAAATCACCGTATATACCAATACCAATAATATTTAAGGAGTTTCTTAATTCCTCCTGGATCCTATCATTAGAACTAAATTTTGAGAAATATGAAAGCAATCCAGAAGTAACTTCTATTTTCGAATTAAAGAAAATATTTCCAAATCGGTTCTTAAATTAAATGACAGAGTTCTGACTCTGAGGTAAGTAAGAAACATAAGAAAATATAACTGAACTAAGAACTTCCGTATATTGAAGTCGAGTCATCCAGCTCTAAAGCCGCCGATCGTAGTGTTAATTGTTACATCTTCCACGAAACTTACTTGCTTTTTTTACTATTATAAGGAACATTATACAACAATTTATTACATTTATACAACAGATTGACCGAGAAGCAACGTTTCATTTAAAAATAACGTTGATAACTACGGAAGGCAAAATTTAGGTACCTTTATTTATAGCAACATGAACATGGTCAATACACTTCTGCTACACCAGAAATTTACAATACAAGGGTGAATATTCAAACTACACCAAATTTGCAATTTCTAGTGAATAAAAAATTTAAACTTAGTTTGAGACTCCTTTCAATAATTTTATATAATATATACGTATGTACTTTAGTATGCGCATCGTTTATTTGATACAATTTTTATGTAAATTATGTATATTTTTAAAGAAAATGACATCAAAACTCATTACAGGGACCTATTAAACTGTTAGACCTTACATATTTAACAGAATTTCAGTAAATCTAGCGTAAATAACATACATTTGCCAACTGTGTCCAATAAATTGGTTATCATTTATTACTTCATTATAAACAAAAACGTAATTTAAGGTATAAAATATATATAAATTCGTTTACAAACTTTTGTCACGCTGCAAAACTCATCACCAGAACCATCACTAGACTTCGATTTTACGCAGCAAATACCCTTGATCATACCGCCACATAGTAAGTGGCTGCCTCCCCGTACTTCAGTCGACCGAAAAAAGTAGCAGTGGTAATTCTCACGAAAAATTTCGCGCCAAAAATTTCGATTATTCTGAGTGTTGACCATGTTTGGTCCAGTTTGTGTTTCATTACAAGTCCACTTACAGTTGGGTTCATATTTAAAATTTATATCTTGTTATTACATCAATCCATTTTATTTTGGTTCAATTTAAATTTTAAAAGTGTTCGAAGTATATACTGCTTACAGAAAAATGTATAATAACCCAAATGTATGAATTTGTCATTGCCGTGTACTTCATTACCGTCGTTTACCGTAACCTTTTAGACGTCACGGTAATGAATGAAAAATAACGGTAATGACTTATGTATTAACTATTTAATACTATTTAAAACTAATTGTTTTTATGTCGGTCAGGAAATTACAGTTAACATCGTGCTAATAAATGCTTTATATTTCAAATAAAATGGCACGCCCTAAAAAGACAAAAGAGGAAATTTTAGCTAGAAGAATAGAAAACGTAAACGCTATGCTGCTTTAAAAGAAAATGAAGACTTGTAATAAAGAACTTAAAAAGGTTGCAGTGAACATTGAAAAAATCCAAGATGAGCCTAGAGAAGATAGTAGAAGATAGTATGCTCTTGGATCAGTTCCGTTAAATTTTGCTGTAAAAGGAACTGGTACTGATTGTACCAGTACCAGTTTTGTAACGAAAACGAAACATAAAATTTTTAAACTAAGGACAAAAATAAGACATTTACGATATCAAAGAGATCAAGAAGTAAAAAGACCGAAAAATGAACTTAGCAGTTTAAAAAAAGAATGCAAGAAGTTAAAGATACCTTTACTTATAAGATACTTTTAAACACATATAAAAACAAAATAACAGATACTAAAATTAACACTGGGAAGGAACTTTTGATAAGAAACAGGAAAAAGAAACACAGGAAAAATTATGGCCAAGAAACAATTTAACACAAAAAAGGAAAAGAAATGGTATAAATATTCGGTGACGCGAGCAGAGAGGTCACCTGATGGTAAATGATCACCGCCACCCATGGATATTATTAATACCGGGGGCGTCATCAATGCGTTGCCGGCTCGAAGAAAACAATAGACCCTCTTCTTGAAGGACCCCATGTTATAGTTTGGAGGGAACACCGATCAGGAAGTTCATTCCACAGTTTACACTGCGGGGTAGAAAACTATGCGAGAATGGAAGGTGGTATTGATAGAACCTGGTACACCGTGATGCACGGTGACGAAAATTAACCGCAGGGATTAAATCAAACAGTTTTTCAGAACAGTACCCATTGTACAGACGATAGACTACGCAAAGAGAGCTTACATCTCTCCACAGCTCAAGCGACTCTAGTCCGTCTGTAAGCTTGGAATCGTCGATGACGACGAATGGCTCGCAGTTGAATTCGGTTGAACGGATCCACTTGGCCAGCTAGGGCTCTGGCCCAAAGGTTCCTTTCCGTTCCTTCCGTTCCGGACCTTTGGTGTAGGCAGTAGGTGGGTGCTCTATGTGCGGCCTTTGGGCCTTACAGAGCATTAGCCTGTGCTTAGGCGTGAAGTACTGTTTAGCTCTGTTGAGCACTCCCAATTTTCTTGCAGCTAGTTTGGCCTTACTAACCAAGTGGTCCCGAAACTGAACTTTTTTCGAAATGTCGACACCAAGGATCCCAATACTTTTAGAGAAGTTAAGAAGAATGTTCTGGAACTGTGGTGCTATGATGAATGGGGCTTTTTTAGCGGTTAATGCGCAAACTTGTGTCTTCTCGTTGTTGAAATGGACTAAATTTAGTCTACTCCATTTCGAGACCCGCTCCAGAGATGTCTTGAACTCTCGACTTTAGACACAAGTTTTATCATCTTCTCCTCAATCTGCACCCGAGAAAGATTTGCTCGGCCTGTATAACGAGCATCACCCACACTGTCATCAGCATAGTAATGGATATCCCCGATGTCAAGCATATCATTGATATTGATTTTGAATTGTAAATTGGAAGGCAGGATGTGTCATAAAAATTATTTAATTAAGGTAGAATAATTTGTTATTAATTAACTTCTTTTTAATTTAACAATATAAAATAGCATTATTTACAATATGTTTATTTTTTTTAATTAATACATTTTTTTATATCATTACCTTATCTTAATATTTCATCACCGTACACTCAAAGATTCATTACCAAGTATAGGGTTCATTACCGTAGCTCGTCACATATTTTAATTAGCAATAACTCTTTGAATGTTTTGAGTACAAACGTGCCTTTTGGTAATCTACTAAATAAAGTTACGCCAAAAACCATAACGCGATCAAATTCAAATAAAAATGAAATTTATCGTTTATCGAAAAAAATGCGTAAATATTGTCTAAACTGAAGAATCACCCACAAGCATCTTGCTATCTACGAATTCATAGGAAGAGGTGCAAGATCGATTGCTTTGTCTTTTCAGAGTTGCAAATCTCGATCAAACCACAAAACGACTTTGCCCTAGCTACATCAACAAACTATCAAAATATATCACCCGAGCCATCTCTAGACCGGCGACATCTTCAAACTGGAAACCTTAAGGAAGCTGGAATCTCTGAAGCTCTAAACCCCGCAATCTCTTCGCTATAGCCACTTGGCGTGATAATAAATGGCGGACGCATGTGCGTGCTTCAAACGACTTATAAAATGTTTATGGGGCATATTCTTTACGGCACGATTTATGGGAGACGCCTTATTGTTGTACGTCCACGCTTCCTGGCTGATGGGAAACTGTTTCCGGGGTAAGCTAGACAATGAATTCTCTTCACGTCCTGAATTATTGAGTATTAAAGGCTTCTCTCAGCCTCTTCAGGTCAATAGGTCGTTCAGTGTATTCCCGATACTCGAGTTCCCTTTCCCAGTTGAATTGACCCAATGACTTGAGATTACTTTACTAATAAAGATGCTATAGGTACAATCAAGCGATCTCCTGTAAGCTAAAGGTCAGTCAATTAACAGATCTATTGGCTAAATTTCGCCATTCCATCTAAATCGAATACAAAATAAGCAGATATTAAAAGATACAGTGTCTTGAATTTTAATTCGATGTTTAAGACAGATATCATAGCATATTCCGAAATTAACGATAGTTAATCAAAGAAATACTGAACTGACAAATTGATTTTATCGTTGATTTTCTCTTCTAGAATAGACTCAACTTCTGTTTCTGTCTTTTCAGGTTCTGCTACTTATTCGAGTTATGTTCGTCTATTATAATCATTAAAATCATTAACGTGATACATCAATGTTTTACTCGTAGTTTACAGAATAAGTTGTATGTACATATGTTTTTTACTCCCGACGAAAAAAGAGGGGTGTTATAAGTTCGACGTGCCTGTGCATCTGTATGTCTATCTGTGGCATCGTAGCTCCCAAACGGAAGAACTGATTTTGATCTACTTTTTTTGAAAGGCGAAAAGTACACAACAAAACGACCGCCAACCAAAAACCTATTTCATAATTTCCTAGTCGCCAAACATAAAGCATGGTTTTAACTGGTTTGAACCAGTTAAAATCAGCGTGATGCTATTTATTTAATGTTTCCATCGTTTTTGCTTTAACGCGGACACTAAAGATAGCGTTTAGTACCAAAAATCCGAGCAACGCGCGTTTATTAACTCTCCTAACGTCATATCGTATCATATCGTAAACTCGTGCTAATATCAAAAGGTCGTTGCCTGGCTGATACGACTACGTATGTGTATATTTAATAAACCGTTATTTATTTCTTATGAAGGTCTATATTAAGTAATAAACGTTTTTATCATAAAAGTCGTATCATTCATTAGACATAATATTAATTACAATTATCTTGGTGCTGAGGTTCTTACTGCAGCAGTGCAGCTTATAGACACCGATAACCAATCATAAACATGTCCTAATGAGAGCTTCAATTCAAAGGCTGAGTGTTTCAAAGCACTTTGAAATACTGAGTGTGAGTATTTCAAAGTGCTGCAGTACCGTGTTAAAAACTGCACTACTCGCTTTTATAAAAGATCTTCGGCTGAGTCTTTTCGGACTCGCCCCCGGACTGTCTGCGTGGAGCTATAAAGGCCACTAGGGCCAACAATAAGTTCTACTCATTCGACACAAGGCAATAAGTTTAGCCTCGCCCATCGCATCACACCAAGTCGTATTCGTAGCCAAGCACTTTGTGACATAGAAGTTGTTGGTCGCCAAAACTTCAATCTACCCACTTTTTATTAACTCAACTCGCGAATGTGGGATATCGTAAAAGTGTATTAACTCTATAAAACATCAAAACGCTCAGCCATATGCCAATAAGACTCAATTGCACATTCTAACGCCCGACTCGTGCCTGGAGTCATTTAGTAATATTGTTTTACTGTGTTTTAGGTTTAATCCAATTTCACATCATATACAATTACTTATTATGAGGTTCCACAAAGCTAAGACGATAATCTGAAAATAATATTTACTTCGCAAAATAACTTTACAATCCAGTACATGACGTAAATTATTATGCAATATTTACCAATATTTGTATACTAACAATATTATACTTAACTGTTTAAGTTAAGTACAACCCAATCCGAATGGACTGCGATGTGATTAAACTAACCGAAACCAAAAAAAGTCTTTCCATCCAAAACACTACACGAAAGGGGTTACACGTACATTGACGCACACTATAGCATCACTGATACCAATAGTATGGCACATAAGTCTGAATAAAAAGAGAGTAATGACTGAACATTTGTGATTAAACATGAGATGAGAGTTGTAACTACCTGTGGAACAATACGTGGAACGAGCCGTGAGCTGTGAGCCATGATTGGTGAGATGTGAGCGGAGGATAATGAACGACCAACAGCACAGGAGTTGGTTCCAATAGATCTAACAGATCCGATGACCTGCGATGATTGCGATCTAATCTTAAATCAACATTTTTTTAATAAGCAATATGTAACTGCAAACTTTATTATTAAAATTTAAGTTCTACTTTTAATAATGAAATGCAACTACTGCAACTACAATTCAAAATCCTAGTATACATTATAAATAAAGCTGAAGAGTTTGATTGAACGCGCTAATCTCAGGAACTACTGGTTCGAATAGAAAAATTATTGGAACGAAGTTCCTTATCGCGCGTTATGAAAGGGGGCTAGACGGAAAATTTTCTTACGAAAATTTGCCACGATACTTTTTGAAGTGATTCAGAGAGTTTTCTTTCTGAATCGCTTCAAAAAACAATAGTTAAAT
The DNA here is from genome assembly GCA_963932265.1 of Thymelicus lineola. Lineage (NCBI taxonomy): Eukaryota > Metazoa > Arthropoda > Insecta > Lepidoptera > Hesperiidae > Thymelicus > Thymelicus lineola. The sequence goes on along the minus strand of OZ010698.1, from coordinate 11,805,131 downwards.
CGAAAGGAACTTCGTTCCATCCGGGTGTCCCTTGACACCTCTCATTTTTTTGTGTTTGATAGTCCATTTATCGAGGAAGGCTATGGCTATATAACATCATATATTTTTTCCACAAATTAACGCGGGTGAAACACCGGAGCACAGCTAGTATATTATAAATGAAAAGTTTGTGAGGATGTATTGTGGTTACCCTTCAGCAGCGCTCAAGGTTTTAGTTTTCATTCAAGATCAGAGATATTTACGTCATAGAACTCATAGATAAAAGTTAAGATATTTTCGGGTTGTGGTTTTTTACTTGTAAGTTCCCATTCCACCTGCGACAACGAGAAGTAAGTGCCTGAAGGTTTATTTATTTATTTCCATGGGCCATACGAAAACGGAACTCATTATACAAAAGTAATAATTATCATAATCCATGCACAGTGAATCATAGCATAGTGAACCTAAATTAAATACACCGTTTAAGTATATTCTTGATCACAAACCAAACAATTAAACCGAAAGTTCCAGCAATAAATGCCAATCGGTATAAATCCGGCGGCGGCGTCTGTTCGTTCCATTGTCATCGCGTTTCATCCGTCTGACATTTGGAGCTTCGAGTCCAGTAGCTGATGTAAAGCTCCATGCGCACTGACCGCGTTCTCTTTTCGATGCAACTAGTTCCAAATTAATATCCCTAATTATCCACAACATAATTAGACAACCAGTTGGCGAGTTGGTGTAAATACGTCGCGCTCAGTGAAAGATGTTCACTTTGCGACTAACCATCGTAGAGTCAACTTACCCTGATGATGATCCGTTTAGGGGCGAAACACGTGTTGGTGTTGGAATATATGTTGGTATACATACACTTTTTATTATTGTAGAGCATTTCGCTGTGGGAGGTAGAGAGGTGCCACGCCATCATACATGTCAACCGCGGATTGTTGCAAAGTAGACTAATACTAACTTAATAACAATGGATTTCCGAAAAGTAACGCCTGATACTATTAACAAATTAATATAATATTAAGTATGAATGTAATCATATTAATATTTAATATTATAAATGTGAAAGTTTGTGAAAATGTTTGGATGTGTGTTCCTCAATCACGCCACAACTACTTAACCGATTTGTCTGTTTGGAATGAAGATAGCCCTGGATTAAAACGTAGGATACTTTTCATCTCAGAAAAGTTCAGGTTTCCCGCACGGGCGTCATGGGCATCATCTAACATCTAATATTATGTATTCTAGTCCATCGTTCTACTTATAGGTGCACTTTATTTTTATGTGGTTCTATAAATCTAAATTAATTAATTAAAAAATTCGTTTCGAAACCACTCTACCATGGACGATGCCGCGGGCAAAAGCTAGCAAATGAATAATTTATAAGCAACGATACGACGCACAGTGGGACGAAAATCAGCTTTCATAGACATAGGAATGTTAATTCATAAATATCGCTGTTTTTGTTGGATATGGCTTTTGTTTACAGTAACTAAGCCTACATATGTAAAAAAAAGTAATTGGGCATTTATGCGAATGATTTATATTGTTTTCGAGAAAAAATTGTATGGAGCTTTCTTGAAAAATCCGATTTTCTACGGACCTGCAAGTCAAACCGTAATATCCTTCTAGGGAGTGTTACTACTAATTATTTGTAATTTTTTGACATATCACATACAACGGTTACTTCTGCAGAATTTTTTTTAAAAATCGATATGTGTGATCCTTTTTTTATTTAATTTTATTGCATTGAGTTTTTTAAACACTAAGTACTAATTACATTTTATTACCTTTCTGGTGTGAATAAGTGATATTAACTAAGTAAACAATTATATTTTCTAATAGAACATACCAAAAAAAATTGTTATTGTTATTTTATTCTGAAAAGTGATTAGGTAATTAGGTAGGTTATTCTGAAAAGTGATTGGCTAATTAGGAATGAATTCTAGTAATAATAAAGAAGTAAAGATATGAGCACTAATTAACTATTATTAAAGAGAGTAATTAAGAAATCGTCAATTTGCTAATCATTTAAAATCAGTCCTATAACAACTATAAATGAACAATATTTTTAACACATAATTCAGTTTATTTCAAACTTTTGTGCTGTTAACATTAAATCGTAATCCCGAACTGTGAAATATTTAAAATGGAAAGTCTGCGTACCAATTTAGACTTGTTTGTTGTGCTGAGAAGGGAAGGTACTTCATTCGATTATGAAGTATTGTTTAGTGCAGTTGTAAATCGACTTGGTGATAGCATTTCGGACGAAGATCGGGTGACACTTAAGGAATTTTGTCGAAGATTCACACGTGCTGCATCACAAAGATGGCAGAAATCTCACCGCATTCTGGATACATTCAGAAAGCAGTACGAAAATTGGCTTCAGTCTAATGTCGATTGGCCAAGTTGCGTGCCAATCAGTATGGTCATGCCACAATCCAGTGAAGAAGAACAGCCAGGACCTAGTGCACTTTCAATCTGTCCAGGACCATCGACATCATCTATTGGGACAATGACAAAAACATCAAGGAAAGCATTTGAAGATCTTGGAAGCAAACAAAAGAAGAGAAGGTCTGATGATCACAAAAATGAAAATCCAAATGAATTGGCATATTCCGCTGCAGTTCTTTTAAAGGAAGAAGGTCGTGAAGATATCGCATCTGTTATCGAATATATGTTGAAGAATCCAGAAGCAGCAACAAAATTTAACGAAATGATTAACAAACCAGTTAAAAAAGTTATCTTTACTCCAGAAAAAGCACTAGGATTGCTTCTTTCGCTGAAATTGTCAAAGTGGCAATATATGACGCTGAGAGAGACTACCATCCGAGAGGGTGCAACTGACATTTATCCGTCATATTATAAAGTACAGCAAGTAAAAAAACAGTGTTACCCTAGTAAGCAATCAGTGACTGTAACGGATTCATCAGCAAGAATTACGCTTCAAGCATTGCTTGACATCACAGTGAAGAGGATCCTGGAAAGTCTTCCTGAAAGTGTGCAAAATAAGGACTTAAAGTTAATATCCAAGTGGGGCTTTGATGGTGCTTCGAACCAAAGTCGTTATAAACAGAAAATGGATGGACAACAAGAAGATTCAAGCATATTTATGACGTCCTTGGTGCCATTAAGCCTGACTGATGGAGACGAAATTTTGTGGTTGAATCCCAAGCCATGCTCAGCGTTATATTGTCGTCCAGTGCAGTTCACATTTATTAAGGAAAGTGAAGAAGTGGTCATCAGTCACAAAAAGCAAATGGACGACGAAATTAAGTTGCTTATCCCCACTGATTGCAACAGAAACAAGGTGAGCCATCAACTTAAGATGACAATGATTGATGCTAAAATTTGTACGTATCTTTCGGAAGCCAGATCGAATGCATCGTGTTATCTCTGCTTAGCTAAGCCTACAGAGATGAACCGCTTGGATATTGCAACGTCAAAAACAGTGAACAGTGATGTATACGAATTTGGACTATCATCGTTACACGCTCGTATAAATACGATGGAATGCCTTTTACATATTGCATACAGACTGGACTTCAAAAAGTGGGCTGCACGAGGACAAGAGCACAAGGATTTGCTAGAGAATCGAAAAAGAATAATTCAAAATAAATTCAAAGATGAACTCAATCTATTGATTGATATTGTGAAACAAGGCTCAGGGACAACAAATGACGGGAATACAGCAAGAAGGTTCTTCGAGTTCCCCGATATAACTGCAGCCATCACTGGGTTGGATGAAGAGCTAGTCAGAAGATTTGCTGTTATTCTTCAAGCAATAACATCTGGAGAGGTAATTGAGCTAATGAAATTTAAAGAATATGCACGTAAAACTGCAGAAAGATACGTGGAGTTATATGATTGGTACCATATGTCATCGACCGTTCATAAGCTGCTGATACATGGTGCAGACATAATCGCCAATAATAACATTGTTCCGATAGGTAAGCTTTCAGAAGAAGCCTCAGAGGCCCGCAACAAAGACTTTAGGAGATTTCGGGAACATAATTCGCGAAAAATGTCCAGGCAAGCTTCAAATGCCGATATATTAAATATGCTGATTCTTTCGTCTGATCCATTAATCTCTTCTCAAAGACCGAAATTGGAAACTAAGAAAGGTAAGGATTTCTTCGCTGAAACTTTAGAATTGATCAAGTTTCCAGAATCTCCATTTGAAGTTGTAGATATGTCCAATTTGGAACCTGATTCTGAATTGGGATCAGATGAAAGCGATTTTGATTAATTAGTAGATAAGTGCTTGTTGTATTTTTATTTTATTTTTTATACATTTTTTTATCATTTAAGGAAATTTTTTATTGCCCTGTACAAATTTTTCTGATCACAAAACATGGGGTCTGTTGACTTGCATCAGCTCCCCTCCCACAAACTTTAGTTAGTAATGTTATTTTTTTCTTTTGTAACTCTAGTCTTTAAGAGGCCTTGTTTGTAGAGATAAATAGACATTTTTATTTATTTATTTCTTGTATTGTTTTGTATAGTATTATCATACATAAGTAGTGTGTAGTAGGAGAGTTTAATTTTTTATTAATAGTTCTTTATTTTTATTTGAATATTATATAGGAAAATGTTATATAGTATACATTTTTTCATTTTTTTAATCAAGTGTTTTTGATATTTTTTGTCATAGTATTTGATATTTAAGCTCATTTAAATAATTTAATAAGCTAGCAACAATAAATATATGATATTTATAAATGAACAAAAGTATAATTATTTACTGCCCTCACTTCTCATAACTTATTAACTCTACAACGTGTCTGGGTTGCATGCTCTTACAAAATGATAATACACAATTTTTATCACTCATTTAGAGAATATTTAGAGTGGATGCCGAAAAATTAAGCTTTAAACTAAATAAAAAATGTACATTATACTTAACGATTTTTAAAAAAAATTCTGCAGCTGTAACCGTTGTATGTGATATGTCAAAAAATTACAAATAATTAGTAGTAACACTCCCTAGAAGGATATTACGGTTTGACTTGCAGGTCCGTAGAAAATCGGATTTTTCAAGAAAGCTCTATACAATTTTTTCTCGAAAACAATATAAATCATTCGCATAAATGCCCAATTACTTTTTTTTACATATGTAGGCTTAGTTACTGTAAACAAAAGCCATATCCAACAGAAACAGCGATATTTAAGAATTAACATTCCTATGTCTATGAAAGCTGATTTTCGTCCCACTGTGCGACGTGATGAACAAAGACATATGAAAATAAGTTGAATCCAAAAAAAATTTTTTTTTTTAAACGCTTTTATTTCAATTTTTTTTTTGATTTTCGTGTATTGTCATCGGAAATACACATGTCTGCCAAATTTCATCAATTTTCATTAAAGGGAAGTCATTCAAATTAACGTTACAAGATTTGATCCTTTGATGCTCCGAAGTGAAGCTAAAATATAAACCTTATTGCCGTGTAAATAGAGTAGCATTTTGATCGATTTGATGCGTTGATGCTCCGAAGTGAAAGTAAATAAAAGCGTTTAAATACAGAGTTTCATTCAACTAGACGTCAGTGTTGTAGCGACAACGTTCACAAGTAATCACTATTTGCGTAATTTTGTCGTGTCGCTGTCGCATGAAGACCTTTAGCTGCTACTCCATAATTGATCTGATCTGATGTTCATGGACGACGATAGCCATTTACCATCAGATGGCTCGTTTGGCTATTTCCATAAAAAAGATCGCATCATTATTAATTAGGGCGAATTTCGCTAGAAAGCAGTTACCAGAACCGACCCACCAGCACTTATCTGGTAGTCAGCGCCAAAGGCGGTGGCCAACATATACCCCGGAAACAGTTAAAATACTCTCATTTGTACAAGGTTTTAGTCCTCTGAAAAGACATGTTATCCATTTATTATAACATAACTAGAATTTTAATTTTCTTCTGAACTCCGCCATTAGTAGTTACAATAAATTAACAATAAAAATAAGTTGTATTGTATACACTTGATCTTCTACTTCCTCCATTGCTGTCACTGGAGGTTGACAATTGGCTGACAGAAATGCAAATGTCTGCTATATTGCCATTTGATTTTTGAGTTTGATTTCTGCAAAATAATAATTGTATTTGATTTTTTGCCGTGAGATGCATTAAATGCGCGGTTGATATTGAGTGCATGGCGCGTCACTCAATATCTTCGCTAGCAAGAAACCTTCAATCCATATTGGTAGAATGGATCACTGCAGTACTGTACAGGTATGGCATTTGTATTTACTATTAAGTGTGATTTCAATTACGAATTATTGATTAATAATAATATAATCAGTGCTGATAAAGACGTGGCAAGCGAGGTTGAAAATCACTTCCGTAATATTCCTATAACATTAACCAGTTCACTAGCTTCTTCACCGACGGAAGCACTTTCTATATTAAAAAATCATATTAATGAATGTAATATTTTATTTGAATTTCAACATATAACCGCTAGAGACTTAATTAAGGCCTTTCAGTCTCTGAAGGTAAAGAATACGGGTGATTTGTGGGGCATCTCGGTAAAAATAATACAGCATATTATAGGTATTATAGCTCCATATTTGGTCGTAGTTTTTAATAAATGTATAGATCAAGGTATCTTTCCAGATCTTATGAAATGCAGCAAAATCATTCCACTTTTTAAAACAGGTGAAAAAACTGATCTTTATAACTATAGACCAGTTTCTGTTTTACCAACCCTTAGTTTTCGAAAAGATAATATTGAATCAAATGCTAACCCATTTCAACAATAATAAATTATTACATCCTGAGCAATACGGTTTCACTAAAGGCCGTAGTACAACCGATGCCGGGGCTAGGCTATTAAAGCATATATTTGAAGCATGGGAAGCGTCACATAATGCCATAGGAGTATTTTGTGACTTATCTAAGGCATTTGATTGTGTTGAACACGAAACATTGCTATTTAAACTTGGCCACTATGGTATAAAAAACAAGGCCCTTAGCTTGATCGCGTCTTATTTGAGTAATAGAATACAAAGAGTTAGCATAAACGATATTAAGTCATCGGGATCCCCGGCTGTGGTTGGTGTACCGCAGGGCTCGATCTTGGGTCCGTTTCTTTTTCTGGTATACATTAACGATTTACCACATTATGTAAAGAACCAAGCGGATATTGTACTATTTGCTGATGATACATCACTAATATTTAAGTGTGAAAGGAATAAAGTAAATTTCGACGACGTAAATAGTGCTCTTTCGCATGTGTCGCGTTGGTTCACTATCAATAATTTACTATTAAATGCAAAAAAAACGAAATGTATAGAGTTTGTGCTACCTAATGTTAAAAAAGTCAGCAAATCTCTTAAACTAAATAACGAAACATTGCATATGGAGGAATCGACGGTCTTTTTAGGGGTGACCTTAGATAGTAAACTTCAATGGGGCCCACATATAACAAATCTCGCGACAAAACTCGGTAGGGCTGCTTTTGCTGTTAGGAAAATAAGGCAGTATACAGACGTCGAAACTGCTAGGATAGTCTATTTTGCTTATTTCCACAGTGTTATGTCTTATGCCATCTTGCTGTGGGGCAAAGCAGCCAATATAAAACAAATTTTCATACTCCAGAAACGGGCTGTTAGGGCTATTTATAAACTTAGGTCTCGGGAATCTTTGCGTGAAAAGTTCAAGGAAATAGGTATACTTACAGTAGCTTCCCAGTATATCTTCAACAATGTAGTTTTTATACGGAAGAATATAAACGCGTATAAACAAAATTTTGATATTAATAATCGCCATACGAAAAGAATGCATCAATTAGTTACGCCTTCGTTCCGCCTAAGTAAAGTGCAGCGATCTTTCATAGGGCTTGGTATACATTTCTATAATAAAATCCCAAAATTAATACGTGACTTGCCAATAGAAACTTTCAAAAAACGCGTAAAGACACAATTGTTAGGCAAGGGATATTATAGTGTAGACGAGTATTTAAATGACAAAGACGCATGGAAATGACCAGCTCTGCAACCAGTTCCGCTCAGAATAGTAAATACTTTTGTATTATTATCTTTTTTTGTAATATTTTTTTAAAAGATGTGCTGAGGAGTTTCTTTAGGCTTTTCTTCTCCTCCACGACAAAGCACCTTCCGAAAAGCCAAAAAATGACGTGCATAAGTGTATCAGTGATACCTATATGAATAAAATATTTTGACTTTGACTTTGACTTTGACTTTGACTTTGACTTAAGTAAGTAGAGCTTACAGCTAAGACTAGGTTCACGCGGCAATGTACAAAATTACTATTTTTTTTTGCAATATTACTCTTAGAATATCTCGCTATTTCTATGTTTAGAAAATAATGTGTATAATAGGCTCCTAACATTTTTTGTTTCTATTTTATAAATATTATAATTTTTAATTTCAGCTACTAGCTCAGAAGAAATAATAGTACATATATAATATAATAGTACTACTAATAGCTAATGCAACAATTTGCCATTCATGTTTCTTATTACTAAATGATCAAACTGACGGAACAAGACGGCAGTTGGGCCACATATTGATTTGATTTGAAAGGCTGTAGTCGCTTAGTTAGAAGATTGAGATATCACGTATTGGACCCATGTAACCACAATACCCAAACTATTAATTATTGGAATGCTGAGCATCAGGTGTCATCTATTTATCATCATTTTATTAATATTGAAGTTCAAGGCAAAGCCTTCTTCTCTCATAGGAGACATGGATATGAATTTAATTAATATCAAAGTGAACCAACATTAAGTTGTAGTACATATAAAAATCTTTCGGAATATGTTGGGTTCCCTACGATTTTTCCTTCTACCAAAAACTTATGCTAGAAATTGTAAAATAAATAAATATAAAAGATCCCTAAAGTTCAAAAAAGTTCAAAAAATATATCCGTGATTGTTTTGTACTTCAGCCCTAACGTTATTAATTATTTTTGTTTAAGGGTTCGAGCTGGCGAAATAACCTGCCATGTCATACGTGTTTTGCTCGTGCAGAAAGGCAATTAGTTGGTATTGCAAAGAAATGTGCCACTGATATCAGTGCCTGAAGTTCCTGAAGAGCAACATAATATTCCCAAACCTCCAGTTTTACAGCCTATTTTACCCCAACAGCTTTCCACATGCAGTTCAGCAGTTACCACTGTATTATGTAATACTTCACGTCATTGTATTATAGAGAATGCGCAGGAACGTCGTGTTTAATACCAACATTTATTAAGAGGATTTTGATAAAATAGTATCGCTATTACGTACCTGTCCATGCTTGAGTCTGCGAAATTCATTTATATTCAAATGAGTGACATTTGCTTCATAAAATATTAATCACTGCTAATCCCGAATAGAGAACAAGTAAATGCATTACCTTATTTGCCTTGTTTGATACCATTGTTTTATTTTATTCCTCAATTTTTACATAATATATGTACCTAAATGTTTATAATTATACACTTAATATAATATCAATATGCAGTTTTATTTATATTGAATTTGCTTGTGAATATTACCAGATAGGTATTGGTACTGCTGGTACTTTTTTGTACGTATAAGGTCATAAAATCATAATTAAATTAAAAAAAAAAATGAAATGAATTATCTAAAAGATAAATAATATTTATTTAATATAAAATCTCTCTTTAAAACATTTTTCCACGATTACATACGTTTTGCAGAATGTCAAACTACAAAAGCTAAAACTGCCTGTAAAAGGAGAATCCCAAGTTCTGAAGATTTTTATTGACGAAATTATCAAAGTAGATATTGTAAGCTATAATGTAAGCTAAAATTAAAATGTGTACATTATGTTTCACAAGTGGGGCAAATGCCCATACAGATGTTGGCCACATCCTTTCTATACCTTGTCGAACCATTGTCGATAAACGCTGAATGTGACAAGCAAATCTTACAAGTCATCAAACCTTTGCCTGCGTCGATATGCAAAGGTAAACCTTTCTACACGAATACGGCCTTAAACAAGATAGATCAGACAGTACCCGCTGAAATATAAAAGATATGCTAGTGTTACTTTTATGAAACCAGTGCATAATCAACTTTAGAGAGTGTTTCGTTTACTCTCAACATTTCGAGCACGCCGGCTCCGACGCTCCGATGACAGAAGACCCATCCATCGTTTATTAATTAAACGAAGCGATATCGATATAACCGTGCGTTCATTGTTTATTTAGGACTACTTTTTAACTGCCACTGCCAGTAAAACTCAATTATTATGAGCACATATTTTATATAAAAGAGACAGTCTTTCCCAAAGCTACCGAAACGCCTTTTTGCGAGCGCTAGACTTTTAGAGGGGCATGAAGACTAGGCAGTTAAAAGAAACAAAAGTTCTTAGCTATTGCATTTCAACATAAAATGTCTCATCTGTCGATAATTATCTATAGTTAAAATTACCTTAGTTTATCTTGCTTTGTCCAATAAGTTTTTTAGACTAGGAAGGGATACGGAAAATAGTTGAATCTCAAAAGCGGTGTTTGAAGACTTGAAAGAAGTTTGAGAGCCTGTGGTATAAATAATGAAATAATAACATCAATTCTGCCCTCCTTATGATAAACAACGTATCTGCATTTCAGCAAGTTCCGAGATAAACGCGCCTAAAGTTTTTTTTCTTATTTTTGTTGTCACGACTACACTAATTGAGAAATTGTTAAAATTAATTGTTACTATATGTGTGTATTTTATGACTCATTACATTTTTCTGTTTTCTAAATGTTTTCTGAGTTAATAGAACCCAAAAAGTGTTAATTTTTAAGCAGTTGCGTTGCTTATACCTAGGAAAATTATTCAGTTACGTTAATTATCACTAGGAAAGTGCTCTTACGATGTTTATGCCTTGTATTTCTTTCATATAGTTTAACGAAATCCTATAAATAATAATCGCATTGGCTCCTTGTGCCATTAATTAATCAAATTAATGAAATGTACGTAAGTATATTAGTTCATTGCGTCAAATAGACGAGATTTTTGGTATAACTTACCTATTTAATTTCAAAGTTAATAATATATAAAAACTAATATAACTCTAAACGTAATGGACAATACGTTGTTCTTCATAAGGAAGAGAATGAAAATTTTGCACATACGTTGTTTATGCTTACCTTTATTTTTATTTCTATAATACATACGAAAAAATAGATAATAGATCTAGATAGATTTAATTCGCTGATTACGAATATGCTAATAACTCGTTTTCGCCAAAAATGTCAGATACGTTGTTTATCATAACGAGGGCAGAATTTCAATTCAATTTCAAATGATCTTTATTCAAAAATAAATACTACATATACATATCTAGTGTACATTTTAATCCTAGATATTGTAAACACAGGTATGTGAGTTGCATATTAAACATATTAACATCATGCACGTTAAAAGTTCACCCTGTATCTATTGATAAATAAATGTTTGTAAGTTGATTTATTTATTGTTTGTCGCCAAGTTGTCTCATATTAAATAACACTGAAGCGATACCAAACCTAAACACAAAGACGTGTCACAGACAATACAGTAAATGTTTATATGACCTGCTAACCCAATAAATATGAATCTAATGAATTTGCGTTCTCACGTCCTATAAATCACACATACAAGTTACATCAACAACAATACTCTCTCGTAGCGGTTTCTACAGTGGTTTAAACGCGGTTTCCGAAAGGACTAGGTTCAAATCCGGCATGTAACTCCTATGTATTTTTTGGTTGTGCATTTCCTGGCTGTCATTTGTTAGCGATAAAGCGAAATAGAGAGCCAAATAATAAGCAGCTTCACTAATTGTTTTTTAGCCGACAACACCAATATGCTTTCCTGTTCTGTAGGCCTACCACCATCTCTTATGAAAACATCATGATTTACGGAAGTCTTATTTTAAACTTATATTAAGTTTGTTCAATTTCGTACCATGACCTCCACAAAACAATATTATTTTAAGATTGCTAAGAACGAATGATATTGCCTTATTGTCTATTCCCTGCTTAGACGATACCAGTGTATTTTCGCTAAGTTCTGAAATATTTTTTTGTAATACGTTGTTAATGTATGTAATCATTATTATTCCCACTTGGGATCACTTTCTATGGCTTAACAAACGACTTTTGTTATGCGACACTTGAAACTTATGTTGTTAATATAAACACTGGCCAAGAATGCGACACTTTAATGGCCGGTGTAATGCTGTGTAGTTTCAGAACGAATTTTTATATTACTTGCGCGGCTGTGTTTGAAAGTGGGTCCTACTTGGTTAAAATTTTATTGTATATGTACAATATATTTAGCGAAAATGTCAAACCTGAAGTAAGTATGTTTTAAAACGAGTGTAAAGTAAATTCAAATCTCCTCAAGAGACCTTAAATACTTTATTGTTTTTTTTAATCTTACAGTAATAAATCACGTCGTGTATCACTAAGGCAGTTAGAGATATTATACGAATTTCTTGACGGAAATAGGGACATTGCATCGGCGTTTAATAGGTCGCTGCAAGCCAAAGATTATTCGTTGAGAAAGTGGAGTGAGGTAACGGCTATCTTAAACGCCGTAGGCGATGGAACTCACAAGGACTGGAGAGGATGGTCTAAAGTAAGTTGCAATTTATGTATATTTTTGTTTAAATACAATAAAATTGTCATATGCCGGCGCTCAAAGCCCAAGCTAGTGTTAAAGTGACAATCGGTAGTCAAATGGGTTACCGCTAGTGGCAATAATTCGGAGGACACGTAAAGTCGTCGGTCACAGTTATAGTAGTCGTTAAACCATGTCGGAGGCTTTTGGCTATCATAACTTGTGTTGCCCACGTACCCTTTATCTGCATCTTAATCCGCACATTTTGATCATAATAATTATATCCCAAAATATAGGTAAGTAGGTATATTATTATTTCTCCATGGGGTTCGCCTGGAGCATATGGTCAGCCGCTAAACGACTCGTCGTGTTCCGGCTGGGGGCTTTAGAGCCAGTTATTTTTCTTTTCTTTCTTGGCCGGCAACGCATCAGTGATGCCTTTGGTGTTGCTGATGTTCATGGGTGACGATAGCCACTTACCATCAGGTGGATCGTCAGCTCGTTTGCCGGCTATTTCCAAAAAAGGTGTGTTATAAGTAAAAAGTTATGAGGTATAATTATTCCGTACGCTATCAAAGAAACAAAGAAATATAAATAAATTCATCCAACTGAGTAAAAAAAAATTATTTGCGCACTTACTATTAAAAGCTACTAAAGAAATATAATATTACTTTATTTAAAAAAAACATTAGAAGTGGTAAATCATACTATTTTACAAAATAATGTACATAGCTATAATATTTAGAAACCCACAATAAAAATCGAGACATTTGCTTATGTTATAATAACTAATTAGATAACTATTACATTTTTCAGTATTGGGTGGACCTCAAAGCAAAATTAAAAAAAAGACGCAGCTGTGCGGGTCTCTCAGACCCGTACCGGTGGAGGTCCTTCTTCCGAACAGCCCTTGACCGAAATTGAAATAAAGTTTTTGTCGATACTCGGGGAGAATTTCGGTCAGGGCTTACCAGGAGTAAGAGTGAAACCATTTTTACAGGTGAGATTAAAGGAAGAAATCATTAAATGGGAAAATATCCATATAATGGATCGCAAATAGTATGAATATAGTTTTCAGGAAGTGCCTCTGCTGGTATCGAGGAATCAACCGATTCTCCGGTGTCAGAATCAGTTTTATTCTCACTGAATGCTGCTGCAGTACCAGAGGATCCTATCCTGCTGGTAGTGCCGCCACCCAATTATGATACCATACCAGCATCCCCCACCATGCCTCGTACTCCATCTCCCGACCCCCGCCCGCACCCCGCGACACCGCCGCCGGCAGCTGCAGCAGCATCTACAGCGAGACAATCCCCGAGGCGCCGACGTCAACGACGACAACAACCATTAACGCAGGAGGCTGCGAGACGTAGCCTATTACAATACGCGCAAACTCGAAACAGATGCCAGCCTTCGAAGTGCCACTGCACTTGAAGAAATCGTCAATTTGTTGAGAGATTTACGAGACTCGGCGCTAAGGAGGGAAAGGTACAGAATGATTTTTTTTGTGAAGGCTATTACAATTTAAAACTAGTTGCAAAATAATCTTAGCCGCATCAAAGGTAGTTAAGAATACTCATAATTTAAAAGGCAGGCATAAATTTAAGAATAAAGTAGTTTTAGTCCTTGTTTATATTGATCACAATTTTCGAATCTTTCATTCTTGCCACCTGCCACAAATTTCTCGCCATCACCCTGAGTTGACTGGTAGAATGCCACTACGCATTAAGTCCGCCCATGTAAAAATAAGTAAATAAACTGAAATCCTTAAATGCTAAAACAAATTTCTATTTACTCCTAATTATTTTTAAGCTAATATTTCAGTAAAAAGTAGTGCTAAGATTGTCTATCAAACAAGTTGTCTAAAAGTAAATTACAATAGAAAGATGTTAAATTATTCCTCCACGCAAAATATTGTTAATTTTTTTTGTATGAAGAGTTTGATTTTACCACAGGAAAATATACAGTATGAATGCTCCATAAAATAACTAGTTACAAACAATACATTTCTACAGTAATACATATGAGAAATACCTCTGAATAATTCTAACTAATAGCTGTTAACTTAAGTCTTTTTATCATTTATCATAATTTTAAAATAAAATAGACAACATGAGAATAATTTAAATATTATCATTTTCTGCTAGAACTAATTTATAATTTCTATTTATTATTATTAAAATAGTAATACAATTTTAATCAGTAATGCAATAGACAATTAAAAAAAACATATTTTTCAGGAATGCAAGTGGCGCCTTTCCCAGAGCTGCTGAACAAGGGAATTCCGCATAGCCCAACCCTGTTGCAGAGCAGTATTGTTCGAATGTGGCAGTTCATCAACATCATCACCAAGTTGCGATTGGGATTCTCGTACTACCTCTTCGTTGCTCAGTGGCTCCACAGGAGTGTTTGCTGTGTTGCAAATATTGTGTAATATAACACAAGCATTCACAATCGAGCCAGCTACTTCTGGTGAATAATGCAACACTCTGTGGACCAACAAACAACGAAAACGTGCTTTGAGAAGCCCAATTGTCCGCTCAATGACATTCCTTGCTCGAGCATGCAAGTTGGTGTAATGTGCTTCAGGAGTATTGGGTGCTGAATTTAATATGGGCGTCATCATCGTCTTCCTCAAAGGATATCCAGAGTCACCTGAAATATAAACAAATGTAGATAAATATACGTATGTAATAATAGTACTTAATGTGTTACTTTTATGGTATTATAATTTAAAGCTTAATATATTATGTAAAATTATTTATTAATGTTTATATAGATTGTATATTATTTTAATTATAGATTGTATTAGGTAGATAGATAATAAAATAATTTAATATACATAAAATTTAATTATGTGTCAACTATTTTGCAATAAGCAAAAACATCAATAAAATGTGGAAGTAAATTGTTAAATATTTTAAAGACTGTTATTTAATCAGTTCATGTCTTAGTCTCTCCTTACATGTCCTAGTCTTTTCTATTCTAGTAAAACTAACACTTACCAAGAAACCAAGTATTCTCTGTATTACTTAAATCCTCCAAATGAGCTCTTAAGGGATGAGACGTCCATATAAATGAATCATGGTTAGCACCTCCATGACTTGCATCAACACTCAATATTTGCATGTTAGCATCGCAAACCTAAAATAAATTATAATTATTTAATCATAACTATATTAGCTAACATAGATTGCAGGTATAGTGTATAGGATATTTTAACTTCATCCTTCAAATACTTCCAATTACTTCTGAATCCTCACTTATAACACTTACTTTATAATCTATTTGATCAATATGTTGATAGATGTTTAAAATAAATACAACTCAGTATCCAGTATTAAAGACTGCTAACATTATTACTTACTAATTGTACATTTAAAGAATGATAATATTTCCTGCAAAAATAGTGTTGTTCATTTATTGCTGGACGCACTATGGCTATATGTGTGCAGTCTATGCAACCCAAAACTCCCGGTATTCCAAATTTCTGATAAAACCTGAAATAATTTTAAATGACAAATGTAAACAAAGGCAATATTCTAAAAATTTAAAGCATTAATATGAATTATAAAATAATTACTCTGCTTTTGTTTTGTGCCGATCTTGAGAACTCGTTGGAAATTTGATATATTTACTCCTCATCTCTAAGGAGTTAAGGGCTGCTGTAACATGGGATATCACTGATGAAACAGTCTGCTGAGCCATAGTTTGTCCTTCAATATTACCTATGGGACGTTGATACGACCCAGTTGCATAAAAAGATAATGCGGTTAGTACCTTAAAAAAAGAAACAATAATTTTTAAAAAGATAAATTATTATTTAATAATAAACGCTAACACACTCATACCCCCACAGTAGGTCAACATATATAACACATCACAATAGCACCCATGACAGGAGTACAAATACATAATATTTATCTGTCACATAAATAAAATATTTAACTCTATAAAACGTATCCACATAATAATATGAAACAGTATATTACCTTTGTCTCCACAGGTATGTCAGTAGACCTTATAGGGGTACTTAGTTTTGGTTTCAATTCCTCGATGAGGTTAAGAGTTAGTTGTTTGGTTAGTCGATAACGCTTCACAAACTCAGCTTCGTCTAATTCGAAGGGGTCACTAGCTTCGCGAATTTGCCTTCGGCGTTGTCTTCTGTTTGTGTTAGACTGTGCGTTATCAGCTTCCAAAAACTCAAACATTTTGTATATATTACTCATCTGAAAACGCATATTTTTTATTGTATAAATAATGTTATTATGGTGACAATCAATTTCAGTTAGAAAATTATTACGCGCAAAATGATTTTACTTACTTTTCATAGATAAATATCCAAGTATTAATTCAAATAACAAAAAACAATTTTATCCCCGTCTTAGAATTGCAACTTTTTTAAGATGTCTAAACTTGACGTTAAAACAATATTACAATCTGTCGAAACACACGTCGTGGTACGATTTGAGTGAACGATTTAAGGAATGACGTCACATAACTTCCAACGGAAACAATATTAAAATAAGCTTATTTTAATAAGGTCGTAGTACGAAATAGCATGGTAAGATTAGATTAATACTGCGCTAAGAGATGGTAGTAAGCCCCCTGTTCTGTTTTGTGCCTGCTAATATCAAAATCGGCTTAACCGATTTAGATGCCCATTTTACTGACATATAGTAGTAATTTTGGGACAAAAATCTGTTGTTTTTTTTATTGTAATTAATCTCATGTAAACATTATTTTTGGATGTCGGTACCAACGCCCCAACTCAGAGTCACTAACGGTTACTTAAATATCTCCTTTCACGCGTAGTAGAGAATTAGTACGGTGATTCTTTACTAAGGAGCGATTTAAGTAACCGTTATTGACTCTGAATTAGGGCGTAAGTAATGTTTCCCAAAGCGAAGCGAGGGCGGTAGGTAAGTTACTACTTTATAATATTTATAAACAATTTAAAAACTCATAGAAAATGTATAATTCTGCTTTTCAAAATCTCCGTCAGCCGTTACAGACAAGGGGTTTATTTTTTATCAAAACATTTTCGTAACGGAGATCAAATGGGAAGATTTGCGATATACCCTCCAGTCCACACACCGCAAGGCGCAACTAGATGAAGGGTGTCCAGCCAAGCGTGATCTGTGCGTTCCGCCATTAGTGTTGCCAGGAGGTTGGAAAAAATACGAATAACAAGTTGCAAGTACGAACTTACGAACACTGTTATCATATTACGCGAAACAAATTCATTTACCTATCGCTAACATTTGACTCATTTCAATAAGATTTATTTTTCTTCATCAATACGTTTTAAAATAAAGTTTAAAGTCTCGTTTTGGTAACATTGAAGACGTTTCTATTTTGGCGGATTCTTTTGAGCTCGCTCATTTGCTTGCTTAGTTTTGATCATTTGTGTCGTCGAGTTTATGTGGTGCTGACCACTAAACTCAAGATTGACAAAGTCCCTCGCGAGCCCCAGATTAAATCTGGTCTACGGGAGATGGGCAGCTCTACTACTTTATCCGACACTAACTAGATGTATAAAGTATAATTACTACGCGTTCCGGCAACGATCATTTGACTTGAAACTAGAAGAAAAAAAGAGATTTTAACTCTTAGTGAAACTTAGCCAAGTAGGCGGATTACAGTTGCTTACAGCGGTTGATTACTTTGGCGAAAATACACAACAAGACTAATACCGATAGTACCGTCTTGGCATCAACGATTCTCAGTGAGTGTCGTCAAGATAACAATTATGTAGATATTGACCACTTCTTCATTGAATGACAAGACAACAACATCTTATGGGTATACATGTATGGTATAGACGATAATCTTAAATTTAAAATTGAATAAAACCGCTGACCATTTTATTCACACAACATAGCTAAGAACACCCGATTAAGTCACCTTTCTAACAAAACAAACTTTTATGAAATTTTGCACACCGGTATACAATGATCTGGAATAGAATTAGAATACTTATAATCCCGGAAAACGCAGACAAAGCCGTGGGCAGAGTGTGAATTATAAAGCTGTATCATAGTCATGTCTTGCGATGAAGAAGCGGCCATTCGCTCCCTCATTATGGCGTGGCCGGCGAAGCGTGATCCTAGAGTTCAACTTGCACTGTAACCACGTGTTCAGATTTGCACGAATCATGTGTGACAAAGATCGTGCTTGACAGTACGCTTTGACATTATAACCCAAAGATGTATTACTTTATAACGAACAGTAAAAGGCTGTGTTGTTGTCGCGAAAAATGATTCAATAGGAAAGGATTTCTTGATTTTTCTAGCCTCGCGTGATGAAATAATCCTATGGGTATGTTCTCGCACGTAGCCTTGTCATCTTTGGTTGCATCCTAGTGTAAAGATCACAGACGTCATCGTCTGTGTATATCCACAAAAAGCAATCAACATTTTATTGACTAAACTCTTAACAGAGCTTCTAACTTTTACCTCCTCTTTTGAAGTGGATTAATTTCCTGTGTCATCCGGATAGTTTCATAACTATTCTAGGTGTTGGTTCTTATAATAAGTTAAAAATATACTATGCATCATCTAAAACTGTTAGTATTTATTTGCGCAGTCAGACTAACGAGAAATTGTCGTGTACATAGACAACGAAACTATTTAAATATTTTTGTTTCCAGTTGACTATACAATACACGTATACATTCTATACACGTATAAAAAATTTTTAATGTTTGAATAAACAAGTCAGCATCACACAAAAACACATCAGTCATCATTTAATTTCTTTACTTGGTCGGAGTTCGATATAGTAACCTGTACCATCCACCATCGCTCAGGTGATGATTTAACATCCACAATCTTATAAAACTGAAATCCCATTCCTCCAATGGCATGGTACACGGATTTGAATTGAAAACAGAATGTCATTGTACCTATTTAGTTAATTCATTGTCTATGGTAATAGTTTTTTCTTTCCCGGTGGTTAATTATATTATCGTGTTATACTATTTCACAAGTAAGACACCCGATACGCGGGTAATGCGTTCCCGGTAAAACGGATTCCATTTTTAAGCCGCGGCAGTGTCTAATGGAATTACCAGATGAGCTTCCGATTTTTATGATAATTTTTTTATGTTCATTTAAAAAAACGATTAGGGCTCATACATGACAGACAATTAGGTAGTGTAAAGGTACGTCCAAAATTATTTTACATGGCTTTTGGGGAGCGGAAATCGTGACTAGACGTATTTATTTCGATAATTGGACAACTAACAACTTCCCGAATCTATTACTACAGTAAAACTCAAAGGGCAATATTTCTGTACATTCAATATTTTTTCAAAATTTTGATTAGGTGACAGTTCAATAACGTGTTAGAACACAAAAATTAAAAAAAAAATATTATCCGTCTGTTATAAAAACCATTGAACTGATTTCGATGAAAATTGGTGAGTAATTAGGATACTTACTTTTTATCCCGGAAAATTAAATAGTTTAAAGTAAATTATTACGGTAAAACACCTCCTCAAGAGGAGAGACCCGTGCCCAGTAGTGGGCCATTAATGGGTTGAAGCTATAAAGTAAAACATAATATCCGCATGCGAAGCTGCGGGCAACAGGTAGTATATCAATAAAAATAATCGGTTTTAAACAATTGGTTATCGAAGTATGAACCCACTTATACCAGCTACTAAAGCGGCGTGCGAACAGTGTGAAGGGAGCTTAAGACACGATTCTTAAAGTAAAGTAGTTTCACACAGTAAGTAGTCGTTATTTAAATGTTGAAGCGATAAAACGTTGCAACTAACAGGTTAATCACACATTAATTGTTGTTAAGATAACATAACGGCAGTTAAAATGATCGTAGGTGTACAATAATGAAATTTTGGGTATTTTATCTATCTTTTCTATCAATGTAACATGCATAACAAGTTTTTCGAGCACTAGTAACTAGAAGTTATTTACAGTTAGATACCACACCTGAGGGTCAGAAACGGAATTTTGGCCGGCCATGGACATCTTTGCATTCCCAGGAATAATACCTAAGCGTGGGAATAATCTGTGGTTCCGGTAAATACATAAAGAGGGCGCTTACGTCCTCTTGGGACGATACCCATTGTATTCCACAATGTACAAGGATAAGAGAACCAGGGGCCTCCCGAAGTTATAAGCGTCGAATGCCTGCGAGATTTTAGCAAGAACCCTACATAATCCGATACCTCCCCCGAGAGGTCAACATCCCTTTGAAGATTTCCAAATAAGTACCAAAACAAGTTAACGTAGGTTACATTCGGTACAAGATTATTCGGTACGGTGTACAAATAAGGAAGTACTATTTCCTCAGCACTCATGCTACGTAAACACCTCCATTGATAATGCTGTTTACAGTCGGAATTTATCAAACAGGGTTTAATTTAACCAACACTACTTTTAACAATACGGAACAGGATGTAACATAAAAGGCGCTAAAGTAGCCATATCAGCCAGATTAAGCTTACACACACTCATACCCTCACAGTAGATTTTCATCTGTGTCACGGGTGGCATAGACAACACATATATTACATCACAATAACACCCATGACCCGAGTACAGATATTTATCTGTCACATAAATATCTGCCCCGGCCGAGAATCGAACCCGGGACCCCTCGCTTCGAAGGCAGGGTCGCTACCAACTAGGCTACAGGGTCGTCTGAACATGCCAAATGTAAAGAAATTTATGTAAAATCTTGTTTTAAATGGCCTATTTCTTCCGATGTTGGAGAAAAGGAACGGACCTAATACCAAAGGCTTTTTGACATGTCACAGCAACTTTTCATGGTTGAATCTAGATTTTAAAAGATATAGAATCTATTATATGTCTAGCGACCCGCCCCGGCTTCGCACGGGTAGTAGAGCATTTACGATATTATGCCTACATGTTTTGTCTTGGTCAAGGTAACTGAAGTACCTACCTATTTAAATTGATAAGGATTAATACGTATCCGTTTAAATCCGTATGTATCCGTTTAAATAACTTTCCAGTTACTGCATCGTACGTGACCATTTTTTAGGGTTCCGCAGTAAAATCGAAACCCTTATAGTTTTGTCATGTCCGTCTGTCCGTCCGTCTGTCCGAGGCATAGCGCCAAGACCCTTAGTACTAGAAAGCTGTAATTTGGCATGAATATGCATAATTAAAATCGAAAATCGAAGAATAAAATTATTGAGAAAACATTTTTTCAGGGTACCTCCCCTATATGTAACGTGAGGATGAAATTTTTTTTTCGATGCGTACCTACTCTATATACATATATAGTTGAAAAAGTCTTTCAAAAATATTATGGGCTTTCTAAGACCATTTTTGAGTTTAGGAGTTCAACTCAATGAACACAAAAAAAATATTGTATGAATATCCCCCGAATCAGTCAAGTATTCAAAAGTTACACAATCCATAGCAATAACCTCAATGATAATATCTCATTCAGTGGAAAAAAGGCATAAGATGAAAATTGCAATTTTAGAGGACAGAAAAAAAAACTTAAAATATCAGTAAGTAGTCAAAGGAATTTACATTACGATTTCTTGCACAAAACCTTCAAGATTAAAGATAAAAATTAAAAAAGGTGCGATATAATTATTATATTATTTGCAAGTTAGGTATGTATGTAGGTATAAAGCTATCATCATCTGGTATTATAATTTCTGTCTATCTGATAACATAGATGGATTGGCTGAACTCATGAATCCATTGTAATGTAATCCACAGTATACAACATGAATAATAGACTTGATTTATTTTTTATTATCGTGAGGCTATTTGAGCATTCCAGTTTTTTAAATTCTTAAGTTTTAATTACTCACTCACCTTTTCAAGGAAATAGTATTCTTAACTAAACTAGGTTTGTTTAATGTAAAAATTTTGAAAATGAAGAAAGATACTTGAACCCATGTTTTCTTTAATTTAATTACAAAACACTGAATGTTTTGAAGATATGTATGTATTTAAAAGTTATCACGTTTACTGATAACGCCAACATTCTAGACAAATCAAAGTCATAGTTCTCTTTATGACTTGTTATATAAAATGAGCTTACACTTGACCTACATGCTGGGTGACCAGGAATGACTCATACTTTGTGATTAATGTGTTATATGCAACTAAGTAGGTATTCTGTGACATTAAGAAAATGTGTATCTTATTTGTTTTTCTTATTGATTCTCCTTTTTAAAACAGTAAAAGTACACCTATCTCACACTAGAACTCCTCATTTTAAATATATTTCCAAGATCCCTTTGTTAAATCAGTCACTAATTTGGCAGGTTTCATTTAACTAAATATTATAATCTTAAACAATTTAATGTGAAGGTTAAACTTTAATACAAGCCTGGTAAAAAAGACTTAATTATTATGTTAACATAAGAAACAGCATGATTATTTTAAATACTGCAAGATTTATTACATGCATTTATAGTACATGCTTTTATTACTTCAGATCAGAAATATTTTAACAAAATATTGCACTTTTTGTTCTTTGATTTCTTTACAAATGAGTTTGTAAATTGTTCAGCCAATAAAGGTGGAATGAATGCACAAGCTTGAACACTAAGCTGTAACCCAATATGCCTGGAAACCAGTTCCATTTGGTTGTGTTTTCAAAAGCCATTTTAAATGCCAAGTGATTTGAACTGAGATTTCATGCCTGTATGACATTGTAGTAAGAACTTAAGCTGTGTAGACAGACCTACACTAGTTTACTTAAATATAACTGTATAATTTCATATATTTATAAGGTCAGAAGTTCATTGTTACTCCCATAGGTCATAAAAAGAAATAAACTGGACAATTGCATGTCAGGTCACGCACAATGTAGGGTTCTGAAGTAGTAAGTTTATCAACTATTACTCATAAACTACTTATGCTAACATAGCCATGATAGTTTTCCTTTTCTGATAATATTTTCACTCATTCAACTCCAACCATTTTGCCGGTGGGAGGGGGGACTTGACTCCAACCAAAATTAGCACTTTAAAGCCAAATATTTCGCAAACGAACCCCTAAATCCAAAAATGGTCTTAGGAGAGCCAAAAAACATTTAGAAAAAATAAATTTTTCAATATTTTATTTAACGATTTTTGAGTTGTAACACAGAAAACATAACTGTAGTGATAATAAGTATGTATCTTGTATATTTAAGCCAAGTTACAGCTTTCGAGCACTAAGGGTATCGGCGTTATGCCTTGGACACACGGACAGACAGACAGACGGACGGACGGACATGACGAAACTATAAGGGTTCCGATTTTAGATCGGAACCCTAAAAATGGCTTATCTCCTAACAATACAACTGCCTGATCTATCAAAACATTTTCATATGTCACATGAAATAGAACAATAGAGATCATAATAATGATAAAAAACATTTTCACGCGATGGTTTAGCCCCTGTACCTATCTCCTATTATTATAGCAGTTTCGATATTATTTATTCAGAGTTCGAGGCGATTAGTGAGTAGTGAAATGCTTTGATAGAATTAGAATGTAAATTAAAGGTACCTTGATAATTCCTTTATCGTCCTGTATTATCACAAAAACGCAGTTTTCTGGACTGTACTTATATCTAGCTCTCAGTAGTTAATCTGACAATATTATAAACAACATTTTATGACATTCATAGTAGGAAAAGCGGTTTTTGGAACCAAAATGCTGTTGAAAGTTTACTGACCTTTAACGATGAGCTCGAGGAAGTAGTGGATCACAGTTTGAGATTATCACGAATCACCATCACTTTATCGCACTGCAGATATCATCAGAAACACATTGATGCATTCAACAACATCAATTAAACTAGCCGGTACCATGCAAAACTGATCCCTCAAGAAACGATGGGGGAAATATGCATTTTTTATTAACACTATCGATTCTCACCCGAGAGCTCAACACAGTCGAAAAGTCAGCGTAACGGTAGTTCCAAAGAACAGGTTCTCAACGTAACTATATCACCCACAAGTACGCTAGTAATTTCATTAATAACACCTAAAAATCGATTCCACAACAAGGTTCACGACAATTCAAACAGAAGACACTGGCGGCGTGTTAAATTCTTTATTTTGCTAGCTACACTGTTTTCTACAAGATTTTAACACGATTACTGTTAACATAGATGTTTCCTTTACTATGCTATAACGAATTTATTAGATGTATTTGGATACCGAGTTGATTTCCGTGTCATTTTTACAATACAATGGTTGCAAACAATAAAGAGCTAGCGAACACGACCTAACGCCAGCCCCGTCCGCGATGACACTAAACTTTGTATAGATGTCGCGTTAGCGCCGCCATTATGGAAAATGGCGGCCGACAAGAGTTGTCAAAATACTTCATACAATAGTAAGCTTTGTGCAGAGGAAATAAGGTTCACAGTAACGGGGAACTGCATAGTCTTCAAAACTATTCGATCGTATAAGACGACCGAATATAAGTGACCCAAGTAACACTAACTTTGAAATCATTAGATGGTCTATTTCTCTGATCGGGTTAGAAATGGCATCTTTTTGTCTCTTTTTCGTGAATGCGATTTTGAACAAATATACACAAGTAGGTACATATTTTATTGTACGCTTGCGCGAGTGTTATCCAATTTGCGTGTTTGGCATTACACCACTACACGTAAAACTTTGTAGACATTGATAAGACGAACGGTGATAGTAAGATACCGTTTTGTAGATATTTTTTAAATCGTAACAAATTAAACAAGATAGATACCTACTTACTAACCTAATTTTAAAGTTACCAAGATGTAGGTAAGTGGGTACTTACCTACTTACGCCGTTTAAGTGGTTATCGTCGCTCATTAACGTTAACAATACTGAAAGATCACCGATGCGTTGCCGGTATAACGAAATTGGGGAGTAAAAATTATGCTCGATTTTGTATTCAAGATTGCTAGCTGAAACATTTGAATGCGTTAAATTAAACACCATTAATGAGCACCTACCCTCGGAATCAAAATGGACCTAGTGATCTCAACAGGCGTCCGAACCGAGTAGGACTTAGCATCTTAGAGCGACCGACCGTACGCCATAACCTCGTCCAATGTCTAGCCAATGAACTAATATACTGTAGTACATACTACATAACATATTCGTTCACTGTGTCTGGCACTTCCAGTAGAGTACACCCAATGATATTATACATCATTGAGTACACCTCGACAGGGGAGTTTGGTATGGACTCCATACCTCCTATACCTGCAACCACCAGGTGAAGCACCCATAGCTGTGCCCATAGTAATACCAACTCCTCGTATTTCGTACAATTATCACACGCACACATTGACACCATGCTGTTATTAATCCGCCACCATTACCGCGTCGGATTGGTCGGACCGCACTAAAAATTACGCACACATGGTAAGCGGGCGGCGTCACTCTCGATATGACAAGGTGACGTCTGGTTCTTTTTTCAAGTCTGTGCCCTCGATATATTCTTAGCTGCAGTCAACTGTGGGCTGTTCTCTGGTCTGAAAGATACCATAATTATTATGATGTTAGTCTCCATCAGCCTATCCTTACGGTATGTGCATTTACATTTACTCCACATTCATTTGTGCATGTTTAAACTTCGATGCTAACATTGCTAACTAAGGTCAAAAATCGTTTGCATTTTGCTGATCAATAATAGTTGTCCTAGTCCTAGTTCTAGTTAGCCTAGCGGTTAGAACGTTGGTCTCCCGAACGCGGGGGCACGGGTTCAAATCCTGGCACGCACCTCTAATTTTCAAATATTATGTGCGTATTACAAGTTAATTATCACTTGCTTCGGTGAAGGAAAACATCGTGAGGAAACCTGCACACCTGAGAGTTCTCCAGAAAGTTCTCAAAGGTGTGTGAAGTCTACCAATCCGCACTTGGCCAGCGTGGTAGACTATGGCCTGTACCCCTCACATTGTGAGAGGAGACCCCGAGCCCAGCAGTGGGATAATTATGGGTTGTTGCTTTGCTTTGCTTTGCTTTGCAATAGTTGTCACGTCACGGAAATCACGGGCATTAATTATACGGGATACCTGATGGCTGATTTCTGCTCGCTACTGTAATATTATACTCTAAGTCTGCTCGTATCATACCACACCATAGATAATATCCTGTACAACGTTTTCCATTGCAGAAACAATTTCCATTGCAGGAAACACGAACACGAATATTGGTTCGTTCTAGGCTTACATGGCGCAAATCAAAGAATTATTTTTCTAAAGTATAAATAAACGGTGTGTTTAAATCTGGAAAATTGCGTACTTACTAACTTTGTAAAATTTTTACCTACCCTATTCAAACCCCTAAGTTAGAAATAAAAAGTAAAAAAAAAATCTCAATAATTCACTTTGATCATGATGCTACGTTTATTCCATAGGTTTATTCAATTTACTAAAAAGAAAACATTTACGTATTCACATATAATCGAATATTGAAACTAAAGTGATCAATCGACCGAAAATTTAAGGAGACTGTTTGATCTGCAACATGATACGTTGAGCAAGGACCATGGCCAATAAGTATACAAATACGTAAACTCCGAGGATTCCGCCTATTATTGCTCTTTCAATCCGCTTCACTCGCTTTCGCAGTTGAAAATTATCGTTGCGTATTTAGCTACCTCATTAACGACCTTTCTTATTTCCGACTCCGACTTAAGTTACGACTTAAGGTAAATAAATAATGGGTATTCCTATCCCTGAATCCAATGTTAACCAATCTTCTGGGGCACTATGCTGAACGAAATCCCTCCTGCTGGAGGTCACTGGAGCCTATACCAAGTCGTGCCGTTGCAAAGAAAGAGAAAGTGGAAAGGGTAACAAGGATACATGATGGCCGAGAACCAAACAATGAGAGGTTATATCGCTTTCTTCTTGCGACTACAGACGCCTCTGGATCTAGACAGACAATGGCATTCGTTGGGACTGTTGTCCAATTCTTAGAGAACAAGAGATAATGAAATAAATAAAATAATATCTCGAATATTTTACCATGTGTTAGTCAGACACTAGTTTTGTTTTTGAAGAACTGTATCTGATCTATTTCACAAATTGTCGATCAAAACAACCGTGTACACAATTGCCCAGCTATGTGTATAGCGGATAAAAAGAAATTCGGATTCCCTAATCGTACAGCGGTAAAGCCTACCCGTGAAGTCACCTACAAAGAGATCGCCTCTGGGCAAAACTGCTTGCGATGTATAAATTAATTTAAAACCAACAAAGCCGACATACTTTGCAAAGAACGGATTTTATCAAGCTTTCCTC
Source organism: Thymelicus lineola (assembly GCA_963932265.1). Taxonomy (NCBI): domain Eukaryota; kingdom Metazoa; phylum Arthropoda; class Insecta; order Lepidoptera; family Hesperiidae; genus Thymelicus; species Thymelicus lineola. Next base: position 11,777,322 of record OZ010698.1, on the reverse strand, counting down.
GGTAAAGATTGTTCAGTTCTCTATTTGAGTAAAGTAAAAATTCCTTGTATTCAAGAAAATATAGTACCTAGTAGTATAAAATTAGACTGGGGCAGTAAAGTATTTTCTCATTACAATAAATGAATGTCCTGCTTTTATAGCCAGAGGCAGATTGATAAATAAGTTACCTTCCCTTACAGATATGTATATTCTAAGTATTCTAACGTCGTCATACTCGTCATTCGTCACCGACAAATTGCAGATCTCAAAAACCGGGCAAGTACCTACGTGTCAGGCCACGCGCACTGTAGAGTTCCGAAATAATAAGTTTATCGACTATTATTCATTAACTACATATGCTAACATAACTTCAAGGTTTTCCTTGTAAATTCATCATATAACTATTTTTGAGAATTTTTTCATTGTCCAACTGCTTCTGTTTAGCCGGCAGGGGGTGACACTTGACCAGTCCTGGATTTGTCAATAGGCCGTATAGGCCGCGGCCTATGGGCGGCAGCGTCCTAGGGGCGGCAGATTTCAGAAGATTATATATTATAGGTGATTTTGCTATTAAAAAGTGTCGCAAAAATTGTAATTCTTGTTTTTTTACGCACTTTCTTAGTGACTAATTCAGTGCCTTTCTTACTATGAATGGAAAATTATTATTTTAGAAAGGCACACTACACTTATAAAAAATGTAAATCCGGCACTGCACTTGACTCTAACCAAAATTAGCACTTTAAAGCCAAATATTTCGCAAGCGGACCCTTTATTCCAAAAATGGTCTTAAAAGACACATAATATTTTTGGAAGACCTTTTTAACGATACCTCACACAATAGGATACGCTTCATACGAAACGAATAAAAAATTCATCTCACGTTACCTATGGGAGGTACCCAAAAATTTTTTTTTCCATATTTTATTCGACGATTCTGAAGTTTTAATGAATATTCCATCTTCGATCTCTCTATCACTGAGGGTCTCGGGACTTTGCTTCGGACAGACGGACAGACGAACGGACGAACATAACGGTTCCGATTTTACTTCGGAACTCTAAAAACGACGAATGTGACCAGAACATCGTCATGCAAAAGTATCTTCGAGATTATACATAGTAGCAACTCAATCCACATTTACTCTAAAAACACGAATTTTTTTTTAAATTCTTTACGATTCTAGCCAACAAACAGATCACATTATTCTACATGATGGTAAGTGGCCACCGTCACCACGTACATCAGCATCAACAAAGACATCACCGATGCGTTGCCGACCAAGAAAGATGAGAGAGACAAGAAATAACATATGGAAATTCTCAACGGAACTTTTGTATGTGATAATAAAAAAAAAACTGGCGGTTCTTCATGATTTTGAAATTTGAAATTATCCTACTCCTATCGCCATCTAGAAAAATTTTAACCGAACTTATTTAGAACTGCCATCTGTTTTCACTGCATGTAAATAATTTGTGAATTTTTAGTTCTTAAAAAATCTAGTAGAACATACATAGATGTCGTTGTAAATACTTTTCAAGTCCATATTAGCTATAATAGATGTCGTTAGTAGGTAGGAAAAAATTCAATGTGCAAACATTGAAGTACTATTACTTCGTATAGAACAGACACCCCGAACATTGAGTCGGGTGCATTCATTGTGGCCAGGGTGGCTCACTTCATTCACTCACTTGCTTGTCACTCACCTGCGTTCATTGCGGCCGCATGCCAAAATTGTTTAGTAACAAACTGAAAAAATGCCGTCTTGCGTGATGAGAACCTGTCACAATTGCACGTAAAAAAATACAAAAAAGAAAATGGTATCACTTATCAGTAAGAAAACAAAATATTAACTTATATCAACTAAAACGAATTTATTTCAATTATTGTGGAATGTTCCCGCCATTTTTGAATGAAATGCAAATAAATTGACTTGAATCAATTCAAGTCAGTTCAGTCAGTTCAGGTCAGTCAATTGAATTGAATTGAAAAAATCATGAGTCGGGCTTACACACTTGGCAAGTAAGCGTGTTAATGGACAAATAAATAAGCCCGATAAGAATGACTATAGTACCTACTCTTTGGTAAATAATAAATTATGTGTATTATATTACTCAGTGAATTCAATTAAACATTAAATCAAACATTTAGAAGAGCTAAAGATTTAGAGTTGTTGACTGTTTGTCGTGGTTCGGCAAATGTCTTATACAAAGTTACTCTATGTAAATCACCTTCTAGAGTTTGAAAAAAGAACGCGTCATCGCGGTTTCGGGACACACATTTTGTTCGAGATGTCTGTTCTATGTCATTATACTTCAATGTGTGCAAAAGAAAAAGTACATCTTCATAATCTTTATTTATTTATATTCATCTTTTTCAATAAAATATAAATTTATAGTGTTAAATAATTTGTGACCATTAAATGAAGGGATAAAATAAATTATAATTAATAGGTAACTATAGTCCGATTACCATAATCTGACACGTAGGTAGGTACAACACAAAGACAAATTGCGCTTGTAAAGTGTAAAGCTTGATGTTTTATTGGATTTTAAAATATTGGAATGAAAATGTTTTCTAAAAATTGCATCCTGCCAATCATGAAGCTGACAATATTGGAAAAATATTTAAACTCAAATCAAAACTAAAGAACTAGGTACGAAGAGAGATTTTAGTGATTTAAAACGAATAAAATTACTTATAAGCCGCGCCATGAAAGAAACGAATCTAAAATTGCATTCCCCCTCACTCGCACGCTAAAGACAGGAATAAATATGCGAGTGAGGGGGAATGACAATTTCCGCCATTTTAGATTCGTTTCTTTAATGGTGCGGCTTATACCAGAATTATTATTTTGATTAATTAAAATAAGTAAGTAATAAAAATTTCTTACGAAATGTCTCTTGTTGGGTGGATGTTACATTAATAATAGAAGAGGTGTTGCTGACTAGGAAGTGTTTTAAAATTATTTATAAATATCCGCCATAATATTAACAAAGTTCTTTAATAAGAATTAAATTTTCATTTTTATTATACATCTCTTAAATCTCTTAATGTACTCCGGGAAAGTTTTACCCTTTGTATTAACTTAACAGTGGCTTTTGTTGAATTATGAACGCAGCCAGCGTCGATTAAAGAACACAGCTCTGTCTATTGACTATGACAGAATATTTTCTATTTATGTCAGTTACCACAGGAAAAATAATAGTACATATATTATTATAATAGTATTTTACAGAACTATTCTATATTTTGTACTCTTTAAACAATGTTTTCTAACTCACTGATTTAATTTACTTAACTTCTATTCCCAGGGCACTTATTTAATTTCACTAGCTTCAGGTTAGGTTTTTTAGGACAGTTTAAATTCAAAATCATATTGCTATATTAATATAGTTCTAATTATAACAATATTCAAAACAATTTTTGAATCATACCTACTGTATGAAAAATTATCTTAGTGTGAGTACGGTGAATGTCACTGAACGTGCCCGCAAGGATCAACCAACATAATATAGGTAATATTTTCTTATAATATTACAAAATATTTTTAAAAAAGCTTACACTAAATGTCTAGCTATTATCGTTAATAAAATTAAATAATTAAAATAAATACTTAGTACACTTTAAATTTCAGTTTTCTTCCGGTTTCTATTTATTTTAATAAAACTAACCCAACCTAACCTATCTGTTTTTCTTGAGTAAGTCCGTACCCCCATCAGATCGTGTTCAAAATTATACTAAAATTCAAAGTGACCTGGTCGACTGTAAGTAAATTATATTATACAGCAATTTACGAATATATTTAGGTATTAAACTATGAACCGCATCTTAATAATTCAGTGTTTTTTTTATAGAGCATGGGCCACGAAACATTTATACTGTTCAGGATATTTTAAGTTTTTTTTTTCTTTGCGAGTAGTCGTGGAGTGTCTTGACTACTTTGGTATCCTGAAGTTGTAACTACACAATCAGTTGTACAAATCTAGTAACAATTTCCTTCACAGTGCTCTTAAAGATTGTAGTGGTTTTAGTAGTAGGTACGACTATTCTGTCACTTAGCACCAACTAATATGATGCGCTCGCCGATGCGCTCAGACAAAGGTTAGATCCATTGAAGTATAATGTCATAGAACAGACATCTCGAATAAAATGTATGTCCTGCCCGGGAGGTTCGATTTTCAAAATTGAGCCCCCGTTCTCCTTTCAAATTCGAACGAATCCATTGAAAATTGAAGCCACGTGGCGCCAATGCATTGGGACATACATGATGTTCGCGGTGTCTGTTCTATACGCTAGTAGTAATACTTCAATGGTTAGATCAAGTTATCTTGGTCGACTATACAACGTAGCAGTTGTGTAAGTTTCTGACACATCGTCGTCACCAGCACCCCGTGATACGTAGCCTGAAAACAAATTCAGAAACTTAAATTTTTTGTATCATGTTAGTTAGTTTGAGTTATTTTTTATATTCAATGTTATTAATCTTAATGAATCTTATTGATATAATATATTACGTTTACTTTTTTCTTACATAAAAAACATTGCAAAGTACCTAGCTTTTTCTTTAAAATAAAATAAAGAGGTTACGTCATTTTATTTATGGCAGTACTGCTAACTGTCAATGTCAATGATGAGTGGTTGATTTGAATTGACGTTCAAAAACTTCAGTGTTAATCTACATTAAATAATTAAGTACAGGAATTTGTATACTTAACACTTAACTTTTGATATAAGATATACGATAATACCAATAGAAGTTGGCTTTATTTTGCTAAAAATTATGCTATGATACAAAGGTAGTAGAATTTACATAGAACATAAAAATGACAGATGACATAGGTACAATGTTTTCTTCTTGTATACAATAATAGTAAGTAAGGAGGTCATAACAACTTTACCTACTGACATTATTCATAATTCATTATGCCAATATAAGTATCAATTAAAAACTTATAGTTGCCAAAGAAATATTTTTATGTGCTTAGTTGACAAAGGAAATGATGGATGTCAATTATTCATCCATCCATCCCTTATTTGTCTTCATTGTTTATATTAAAACGTAGTGATTAAGCAGATTAAGTACTCTGTGGTTTATATGCTACTTGTCATCAGACATTAAACTTTGTACAGCTCCTGTACTGACTGAGGAACCCACCTTTTCCAAGTCCGGGCTTCGCTATAATGTTAATTGAAATGAGTGTTTTTAAAATTTCAATATCCATAATTACCTTCCTACAAATTATAGCGGTCTGGGTGTGAGTATTCTTGTCTTGTGTGTTGTCCATGGCACCCACGGGGAGTCCTAGTGGGGTGTGGGTATGGTGTGAAACGTTATTAATTTAATTTATTATTAATACTTACTATAACCTGGCTCCTGTTGGTTTTGCCGGTCAGGTTTTAGATTAGCGTAAGTGAATTTTCCTGGTAACGGGTAAGTGGGATCTTTTCTTTCCTTCGTATTTTTGGGAATGGGCTGTGTGTACATTTCCTCTATGGTCGGTACGAACGGCGTACTGTAGGTCTCCTGAAATTTTTAAATATAATTAGTTACATTACTTTCTTTTGCCAAAACATCGTTGAGGTAACGCACATAAAAACAGTCGAATTGAGAACCTCCTCCTTTTTTGAAGTCGGTTAATTTCTTTCTTCTGCTTCTGTTCTAAGAGATCAATATAGATCAAGATATAACATGCACCAATTATTGGGTTAGACATCCAGCAATACGATTGTAAAAATTGCATCCGATTTTGTCCAATGCATGAACATTGGAGATGCAATATTGTTTTTTAAATATCAGTTATCCATATTAATGTTATAAAGAGGAAAGATTTGATTGTTTGTTTGCATTGAATAGGCTTCGAAACTACCGAACCGATTTGAAAAATTCTTTCACTGTTGGGAAGCTACACTATCCCCGGGTGACATAGGCTATATTATATATTTTTTTACTATTTTTCCCGAAGCGAAGTGAGGGCGATTTCCTAGTGTACTATATAATTGACATCAACCATACCACTGCCATTAATTAACATTTACCTGTGTTGGTTTCTGGTTGTACGTGTAAGCATACATATTGGCATCGTCTACTGGTCCGGCATATGTAGGCTCCAGTACCGGTCGCGCAAGTGTAGCCGGTGCCGTGTAAATATCCTGGAAGTTAATAAACGATATTTCATTCTGTAAAAAAAAATAAGGTCAGTACGTAGGGGAGGCACCGGTGCGTTCATCGGAGATCCCGGAGCCTCTCCAGATGCAATGGATGGGTGACGAGGGGTTTTAGTAGGTAAAAATCCTACATAACCCGCAACCTAGGGTTGCGGGTATCTATCGAAGATTTCCCCCTCGAAAAAAATGTATCTCTTGTTGAAGGTTTCTGGAGCTCTAAACCGTTCAGTTCTATTGACAGTACTCAGAAACCATTCAGTGCCGATCAGACATAATCTCAGTTGGGCCGATTCCGTGTCGATAAGTGAGGGGCGATGTTTAAGCAGAAGTTTAGAGAACTGAATTTACGTGATCTTTTTGTATTTGACCAGAATTTATGTATTTCGTGAAGTACTTAGGTAAAGATTCTGCATCCTGATATTATAAGGAGAAGGACAGCTTATTAGGAACATGAATATATTATGTACGTACCATCTTTGGCGCAGTTGCCCGCCATGTTTTGCATTTACGAGAGACGAAAACTGTTATCACCACAATAACTATTACCGCAATAATTCCAATGGCTATCCACATAACATCTGTGGAAAAGTATGTATGTAGGGATAGATACCTAATTTATATTACAGTGTATTCTAATAATGTATCTTAATATTTTTTCAGCACACATAATTGCCGTCCTATTCCGAAGATCGGTCTCATTGGAGACAACTTCATTGGAGACAATTAAGGAATAACTCTGTAACAGCCACAGGTTATCAGAGCAGCCACGACCTTCAACAATAAAGAAACGACTAAAAAGAAGGATGGTCAACTCTAGTTGGGAATTAACTGAAGTTACTATGTCACGGGGACCTCGAATAATCACTCGTAGCCATCACCATCACCCGTACGTGCCTATGTCATCACCAAGTGTGAGTACTATTTAACGGACGATAAGTGAGGTGCCTGTTAACATAATCACTATTTTTCTTATGCAACAAGCCGACAAACTTTCACATTATGTCGCACCTTCAATGGAAAAAAGGCATAAGATGAAACTTGCAATTTTACAGGAGAGCAAAAAAACTGTTAAAATATCAGTAAGTAGTCAAAGGAATTTACATTACGATTTCTTTCACAAAACCGTCTATAGTAATGAAAAAAATTTGAAACAAATTGAGCATATGCAGCTTTTGTCCCTCTATCCAAACTAAACATATTAATAACTAAAATTAAACGTAAGATGACTTATGCTTTTTTCCACTGAGGGTTCGATGTGATCTCATGGACGTTACGTTACGAATATCAAAGGTACTAAGATGCTGGTTAAGAAAAAAGAAAGAAAGAGAGTCGTTCTTAACATTTAATTTGCTACTATGGCCGTTCACACAAAATAACAAAACATTATAGTTAAACAGCTAACCTTTCATCTCAAATCCAGTCTGGCTTTCACTGTGTGTAATCTGATCCTTAAATACAGTGTTACCTTTTTCATACGTTATATTCTTCACCGAGGTAACATATCGTAAGGAAATAGTTTTAGTATGTGTAACATCTCCGATCTTATTTTCACATGTAATGTTAGAGCCATCATCCTGTTCTGTAAGAACTGCTTCATATACAGGATTATTAGGATTTTGCGTTGGGTTAACGTCTTTTCCACCTGTGAATTTCAGAAAAGCCTTGCATCTATACTTACTAAATTTTAATTTTGTAGTGATTTTTGTTTTGCATTGGTATTTTTGAGTTTTCTAACTGAATTTAAATGAAATCCCTGGTAACTTCCGTCACAATCTGGGTTTCCCTCAAAAAAAGTACTTAAAAAGCTTAAAAAAAGTACACAAATAACAATGGTTAAACAGCCATAGTGACTGACATGCTGATGAAAAACGAGTAAGCCACAGTTGAAAGAATAAAGCAATTGTGTGGTTTTATGAAACCACGGTAGGAATAAGTGAAACTTTTTTTCGTATTGTAGACATTTAACTAAAAGTTTTTGGATAAATATTCGATTTAGGGTATTAAAAGATTTAGGGTATTAAAGGCGGCGCCATATTGGCCTCGGCTGCTCTGTCGAGCGCCTTTCACTTTACCCCCACTCCGCGGCCGACCGTCACGCGAAATGCGACACACAGACCAAAAAGTTTAAGACTATGTAATAAAAGTTTCTGAACAGGCTTTAGGATTAATTCCTTCCCCCTGCTCCCTTCCACACACCACTCGCCATCATTTCGACGCCTATCAGAGCTGTCAGAACTCAAAGACAGCGAGTGACATATATCAAACGTCAAATGCCGCCAAGCAGTTCGAACTCAACCGTTGCGCCGGCCGGCTAGAAACTTAACCCGCGCGGGGAAAGTCAAGAAAACCCTAATCCAAGGAAGAAAATCTTAACGCAGTGTATCGTGTGGTGTTTCCCTGCTATCCTGTACGTGTGAGTACCTTCCCAATTGTAAATCTAACATCCTTAAGCCTGGGCCGTGAATCTAGGATTACTTGCCGGGCACATATCTTAACATAAAATTTGGTCCGTATCGAGCGCGAATACCTATAGATTACAGTTGTTTCGGTCATGCTCAGGTTCAATTTCGTAAGAAAACTCTGAGATTTGCGAAATATTAGCTTTTTACTAGTATAACCCGCCCAAATAAGGGAGGTCATACTTGAAGTGTAACCTATACGAAATCATAAGTCATCTTAATTTAGCAGTATTATATTTAACATATTTTTCACAAGTTTATCCCTGTTAATTACAACTTTCACGATATTTATTGTGTTATATTAACATTACTAACGACATTATCGAACTTCTTTTCTTAAGACTATCGATTGAAACACATTAATTTTTTAATCTAGAAGAAGGTAGTACAAACGAAGCGAAACAAAATGGAGGAAGCCAAACTTAAAATTCTTCGTTCTCAACGCGAATATGTTTTTCGTGATATGCAAATCCTTTACGACTTATCAACATCTATGATTCAAGATCGTTCAAAGGTATCGTCATTTAAGGCGAGATATACTCGAATACATTCAATTCGTGAAGAATTCGTTTCGTTGTGTAGTGAAATACAAGCGTTGGAATTAAAGTTAAAACCCGACACCCAAGTGAACCACAAGTTACTTAGTTCGTTTGACGATTTATATTACGCCGTAATTAGTGCATCGGCCGTTTTGTCGAGCGAGTCGAGTCAGAACAATGAGGACGTCGCTGGGCCGTCTAAGCGTGTGACGTCATTATCAGCCGGGGCGTTTGAATGCAACGTACGGTTACCTAAGCTTGAGTTACCTAAATTCGATAGTAAAATTGAAAACTGGCAAACGTTTTATGATATTTATAAAACATTAATTCATGATAATAACTCGATTTCTGATATAGAAAAATTTCATTATTTAACGTCTTGTTTACAAGGCTCGGCTTTGTCTATAGTGAAAGGAATTCCTATGACCGCAGACAATTATGAGGTTGTTTTTAATACATTGGTCGAGCGTTATCAAAACAAACGGATTTTAGCTTTAACATATTTGGATAAATTCCTTAGCCATCCTAATTTAAAATCGGGTAATTTTCAAGACTTACAAGCCTTAACAAATGTTGTTTTTGAATCATATCATGCACTTCAGGCATTGAAAATCGATAACTTGGGTGATTTCATTCTATTTTATTTAACTTCACGTGTACTAGATCCGGACACGCGTAAACGGTTCGAATCACAAAATAGTTCACAAATACCTACATTTAGCGAACTGTTAAAATTTCTTCAAGATTATGTGAAAATTTTAGAAACTAGCCAACTATCCTCAAATCTGAATAATATTCCTAACACCCGTAACTTTGACGGGAAAAAACCTACACCCGCTAATAATAAGCAGGTCAGTAAAGCGTTAAAACACTCTTCCTTACTAAATCTAACCCTCCCGTGCTCACTTGTGCACATTGCAATCAAGCACATTCAATTTATAGATGCCCAACCTTTCAATCTTTGAATTCAAGTAGTAGACTTGCCTTTATAAAAAACAATAAAATGTGCACAAATTGTTTACGTAGCAACCACGTCATAGAAAAATGTTTATCTAAAATGTCATGTTCCTTTTGCGGGTCTCGTCACCATACCTTACTGCATTCCGACTCAGCGCCGGCTAGCAGCGGTACAGCCAATGACGCGAATCTCACTGCTCACGTCGTTAGCAGCCGCGACTTGGTATTGTTAGGTACATGTCAGGTGATCGCGTTCAACTCCGCCGCTGGCACTCAATGTACCGTGCGCGCTCTCGTCGATAGTGGCGCGCAGGATTGTTTTATGACTTCTGCTTGTGCGCGAACTCTCGGTTTAAAACTCCGTCGGTGCAATCTTAACATAGCTGGGTTAGGACAGAACACCGTGACGCAAATCAAGGGTGTGACGACATGCACTATTCGACCTGTTCATGGGGAGTCTCCACGTTTTGACATTAAGCCAATAGTATTAGAAAATATTACCTCTCAAATACCTAGCGTAAAAATACCGTCAGTCGTTCGAGAGCGGTGCAACCACAGAACATCTAATAATTAGTTAGAAAGGAGTTGTGGGCGGGGCAGGCGCGCCAATACTGTGATCATACGCGCACATCGCACAAAAACACGCGATCGCGCTGTTTAGTGACTCGCGAACTCCAACGGAGAAAAGTACTGCGAAATACTGCGACTAAATCACGTAAAAATGCCTTTATGTACGGTAATTACTTGCCGTGCAAGAAGCAAAGTGCTTAAAATAAACAAAGGAAGCCTTTGTTTTCATCCGTAAGTAAAAAACTAGGACATTTTAGTTTAAATCTTTCAAAATGTCCTTTAAATGATTATATTCCCAAAAAATATACATTGCGGGCCGCATGCGCTCGTCATTTTTAACATATCAATTAGAACGCGTAATGTATTACGGTGTCATAGCTTTAGTGTTGTGTGTAGTAAAAGATGACATGGATATTCGATAGATTCTTTCGAAGTTATAATAAAAACAACGTTCTTGCATATTGTAAATGTGGCCAGATAAATTTAATATTTTATGCATTGAAATATAGTTTGAAAGAACATTGACGTATTTTACACTGATTTATATTATATTTTTCAGTTAGTTTTTTGGCAGAATATTGTTGTTTCAAGCAGTTAGTTCTTGTTTATTATTTTGTTAGAATCTATATCTAATCTAGCGTTCAATAGTACCGTCACTGAACCTAGGTGACGTACGTACGAGTACCGCCATTTAGAAAAAAACTTTGTTTCGGCGGCCAGTGATGAAATATAAGTCTGTCGACGGAGTAAGTGATTACAATAAAAAAGTATAAAAGTATATAATCAATAAGTATACCATGCGAAAATAAATACCGATAAAAGTTTATCGACAATCTTTCACTAGCTACAGAGTCACGTCTACTTCACGCACACATAACGATTCTCGTGCGTATTTGATTATTTTCGTTAGTAGTGGTTAGTAGTACGTAAATGGTGGGGATCGAACCGGCGACAGCGGTTCGCGTACAAATTACGTGCTATGGCCTTTCTAACTAATTATTAGATGTTCTGTGGGTGCAAACATCTAGTGTTAGCCGATCGCGACTACGATATGCCAGCAAAAATCGATTTATTAATTGGAGCGGAATTATTCCATAAAATCTATGACGGCCAACGTATCGATTTAGGGCCTGGGTTACCAACCGCACTTCATAGCGTGTTCGGGTGGATTCTTACCGGGGTAGTTAATTTTAACTCATTACCTCTAAATACCGCGTGTTCTCTAGTGGCTACCACGTGCAAGCTTGACGATCAAATCAAAAAATTCTGGGAAGTGGAAGAGCCACCGCGCGTATCTATAACCGCACCCGAGGATGATATCTGTGAGCGAATGTATACAGATTTAACCTATCGGGAACCTAACGGGCGATATGTCGTTCCTATCCTCTTAAAGGATTGCGACCGTCACTTAGGTGAATCTTATAATCATACGCTATCACGTTTACCTAATTTAGAAAAAAGACTTAATCGAAATAACGAACTTAAATCAGATTATGTTAATTTTATGCGAGAGTACGAGAGTTTAAATCACATGTATCCCGTACCTACCCCCATCGTACCTACTCTCAAGCGGTATCTTATCCCTCATAGTTGTGTCGTTCGCCCTGATAGCACGACCACTAAATTAAGAGTAGTATTCGATGCTAGTTGTAAAACAACTAACGGTCTATCTTTAAATGATATTGTCTTTACTGGTCCTAAGCTTCAAGTTGACATCATAGACATCATAATTGGCTTTAGATTACATGCCATAGGAATTTTGGTTAGACCAGAGGATCGTAGCTTTCAGCATATACTGTGGCGCGAGTCACCTAGTGAAGCTGTTAAAGAGTACGAACTCGCCACTGTCACCTACGGTGTAAGCAGCTCGCCTTATCTCGCGATCCGTACGCTCCACCAATTAGCTGCCGACCACGGCGCAGACTATCCGCGCGCCGCTGAAGCGCTCCTTCACGAAACTTTCGTCGATGACATTACTACTGGCGCGCCCTCTGTGCAAGAAGCTATAGAACTAAAAAATCAATTGATAAACTTGTTAGGTTGTGCTCAACTTGAACTCCGCAAGTGGAGTAGTAACTCTCAGTCTTTTTTGAAAACTATTCCTGTAGAACATTGTCAATCTCCAAAACCCTTTTCAGAATCAAGTGATAAATGTACCTTAAAAATCTTAGGAGTTCAGTTCGACCCAGTGGGTGATAATTTTAATCACTCATATTCACCAGTTGAGGACGGTGAATTCACTAAGCGTTCCATCTTATCCAGCATCGCTCGAATTTTCGATCCTCTTGGTTGGGTCACACCATTTATTTTAAAAGCCAAATTACTTCTTCAAGATTTATGGCGCCTAAATCTTTCCTGGGACGAACCAGTGCCCAGAGACATACATCACGAATGGCAACAATTTATCACGGATCTTCATAATTTAAAACTTATACAAATACCTCGTAGGAGTGTGCCTCCTCAATCAAAAGAATTTCAACTCATTGGATTTTGTGATGGATCCACAAAAGCATACGGATGCTGTGTTTATCTTCGCATCGTTACCAGTCACGATGTCCAGACTTACCTATTGATTGCTAAGTCCAAGGTAGCACCTTTAAAGGTTCTAACAGTGAACCGTTTAGAACTTTGCAGTGCTGTGTTACTGTCCAAAGTGATAAATCGTGTCTATGCCTTGCTTAGTAAAAAACTTATTATCAGTAAAACCATCCTATTCACGGATAGTTCGACGGTATTGTCGTGGTTGAATACAGAGCCGCACAAACTTAAAACCTTTGTCGCGCATAGGGTAGTTTTAATCAACGATACGCCTGTGGCAACTGAATGGCGACACGTATCCACCCACGATAACCCAGCGGACATCTGTAGCCGTGGATTATCATGCTTATCTTTGTCTTCATGTCAAATCTGGTGGTCAGGTCCCTCGTGGTTGACTAGCGAACCCTCTACCTGGCCAACCTCAGCATATGAGAAGCAAGAAAACGTTCCAGAACTTAAGCCTGCATTTCAAATGTGTCACGCTAGTGCTTCCCCAGAAGCCGACATTATTAACACCATCATGGAACGCCACTCCTCTCTTACCCGCGTGGTAAGAGGTGTAGCCTGGATCCACCGTTTCATCAGCAACGCTAAAGTTAAACGTTCTGAACGTAACCTTTCAACTTTCTTAACAGCAACAGAATTAGACCAATCTTTAGATCATTTAGCGAAACACGTTCAACATCATAGTTTCAAAGATGTTATGTCTTCACTTAAATGCAATAAACCTTTACCTAAACATTTACAAAAACTTTCTCCTTATTTGGACTCTCGCGGAATTCTGCGAGTGGGGGGACGCCTCAAGCACGCTTCCGTACCTGGTCGTGTCAAACATCCATACCTTCTACCTAAAACATCTAGGTTTTGTCATCTACTTATTGACTATTATCACCTAACTTACCTTCATTGTGGACCTCGTCTCCTTCAATCTTTAATTATGCGTAAATTCTGGATACTAGGTATTAGAAATCTTATCAGATCGCGGTTATCTAAATGCGTTACATGTTTTAAAGTCAAACCTACTCCATTCCAACCTATTCAAGGTAATCTTCCGCCGTCCCGGTTACACATGGGGCAATGCTTTCAAACCGTAGGTATTGATTTTGGAGGCCCGTTTTTTATAAAAGAGAGCGGACGCCGCAACGCTAAGTCGTATAAAGCTTACATTTGCCTCATAGTTTGTCACGCAGTTAAGGCAGTTCACCTAGAGCTGGTCACTGAACTCACATCTGAAGCGTTCATCGCAGCCTTTGACCGCTTCGTATCTCGCAGAGGTCGGTGTGAGACTGTAGTGACAGACGGGGGAACTAATTTCGTAGGGGCTAAGCGTTACTTATCGGAACTAGCTAAAATATTAGATGAAGATAGCGATAGTATATCAAGTAAGCTCGCTTCTCGGGGTATCACGTGGAAAATAAATCCTCCGTCAGGGGCTCACTTCGGTGGTATTTTCGAAAGTGGAATAAAAGCGACAAAGTACCATCTTAAACGCATTATCGGATCACAAACCCTTACCTATGAAGAATTCTATACAATCCTTACTAAGGTAGAAGCTATGTTGAACTCTAGACCCTTAGTTGAACTGTCATCTGATCCCAGTGAGGTCGACGCTTTGACGCCTGGTCACTTCCTCATTGGTCGGCCCTTAACATCTTTACCTGAACCGGTGTATGCTGAAAATGAGACCGTACGTACTCGTTGGCAGCTTCTACAACGCTTATCTCAAAGCTTTTGGCAAACTTGGCAGAGGGATTATTTGCATACGTTACAGCAGCGAATGAAATGGTTTAAGCACGGCGACCGTCAACCACAATTGAACGATCTTGTAACCATATATGAACCTAATTTACCCGCAAATAAATGGAAATTAGGCCGCGTTGTGCAGCTTCATCCAGGCGATGATAACATCGTTCGCGTTGTGACAGTCAAAACGTCTAATGGTTTACTTGTGAGACCTGCTGTCAAAATTTGTCCTCTTCCAATCACCAACTAACTAACTTCACCTTACATACTATCTTAATATACACTACATCCTATTTATCCTATATATAATTTTTCAATCATCTTATGCGTCATTTTTTACTTTATTTTTTTATCTTATGTAATCACCATTTAACTAATACAGCATAACCCTTTTATCTAATCTTTTCATTGAATGACTTATGAATCCGCATAGTCAGAAGTATCTTAATTTTTTGGTAGCTTGTGAAATCCCCAGTCGATTTCAAGTGGGGGGATATGAACAGGCTTTAGGATTAATTCCTTCCCCCTGCTCCCTTCCACACACCACTCGCCATCATTTCGACGCCTGTCAGAGCTGTCAGAACTCAAAGACAGCGAGTGACATATATCAAACGTCAAATGCCGCCAAGCAGTTCGAACTCAACCGTTGCGCCGGCCGGCTAGAAACTTAACCCGCGCGGGGAAAGTCAAGAAAACCCTAATCCAAGGAAGAAAATCTTAACGCAGTGTATCGTGTGGTGTTTCCCTGCTATCCTGTACGTGTGAGTACCTTCCCAATTGTAAATCTAACATCCTTAAGCCTGGGCCGTGAATCTAGGATTACTTGCCGGGCACATATCTTAACAGTTTCACTTTAAAAAGAAACAATAAATTTTTTAAGAACATTAAGGCATTTGATCTGGTAAGATACCTTGCAAAAGAAGAAGACAGCTAATTATAGCTAATTTTAATATTAAAATAACGTTTCGTTTCAAAAACTGCCTTTTCATTAACAGTTTTTTTAATAGGTGTTTAAACTCTCCTAGGTCATTGTTTCAATTTACCTCGGTAGGAGGAGAGACTAAACAAAGTCACCAATTGTCTTCGAATCGACTTTTTATGAGTAAAAAGCAAATAGTGGCGGTTTTGGTCCTGACCATTTATTAGTCAAATAAACAATGTTTCACTTAGAATACATTACTACTTCTTAGTACACTTTACATACTATCGCTTATTTAAAAAGTTATGGATCACAATGTAAAAACTGTTTCAATTCTCCTCTGTCTCCCTTACTATAAGTTCACTAAAGGACAAGGACAATTTTTCCTGAAGCGTAACGAGGCCAGGTTCGCTAGTGAGTTATAAGTTGAATGATTAAAATTTTCATCTAAATAAAAAGTGTCTGACCCACGTCTGACCAAATACAATAGTAAACATACCTCTGACCCATTTCAAATTCTTCTGCTTCACAGTTTTATGTGTCCAGTAACACATGAGCTTTATGGTGTCATTGTTGTTGTATGGCAGCTCGGTATATTCACGGTATGTATTCCGATTAGTACCAGATTGATAGATTTCTATATAATGAGCTAAAAATTGTTTTGATTCATTAGTGATAATAGTATCTAAATCATGACAATACACCATCGCATTAGATTACCGAATGGAATTTGAATGGCACGTTGGCACAAACATGCAATAACACCTCTTTTTGTCTTTCCGACTATATTTTATATTTATTTTATTTTAAGGTTAAGGTGTATAAGTTATATCAATTAAGAGTATGAGTAATGAAAATTTCTTACTAGAATTTAATTCGAAATGAACTGAGACAGTGCTTTCAGCGATGACTCTTTTGTCTCTTAGTTTTACACAACCAATCGTTTGATTGTCTAGTATGTCTGACATAGTACCATTGAACACAACCACACTTTTGCTGAGCGGATGCCAAAAACTGGGATCTGAAAAAAAAACAATATGCAAAATCGCTTAACCACTCTTTATTGTAAATTGTGAATAATCAAAATAAAAAAAAATATCGACGTAAACAGTCTGCGAAAAAGCAATATTTCAGGAGTTCCCTCGATTTCTCATGGATCATCTGAACTGAATTACCCATAATAAATATGGAATCAATCTGGAAGTAGATACATTTAATACTTTCAGATAGTTTTTTTTCAAATCGATTGATAAATAACGGTGTTCTGAGTTGAGGCTAAAAATTACCTCAATTTTATTTTTTTAAAAAGAGAATCATCAAAGTTGCTTCGTAAAAAAATGAATCTATGAACGAAAACTAAATTTTACCTCTTATCCCTCAGGAACAGGTCTATTTTCCGAGATAATAAGTATCCTATCCGGTGACTTAGGTCAAGAACTATCTGTGTCTTTCAGCCGTTTTTGAGTGATGGAGTCATAAACATCCATACATCTAAACTTTCACATTTACAATATTATTGTACTACTTAGGATTCCTATCCTAGTAATATTGTACATGTGTATTGTAAAAGTACACGCATTTTTTATTCCTATAAAAAAGGGTGCGTGTACTTTTTTGTACGCGCGTGAGAAGTTATACTTCTTTGCATTATTAAATAAACAAAAATCCACGAGCTGCTTTGACCACTCAATAAACCAGTATGTACACTACTTTAACAATAAACCTAAATAATATTAAAAAAAACAGTATTTAAAAATATTTAAAAAAATCTTAAAAAAGCAATATTTATAAAACAATATAATAAATAGAATAATAATCATTTATTCAAAACGAGCGTTATTAAAAACGCGCGTCACGTTCTTCGTCACCGTTTGTGTCATCGCCAACGTGCTACAAATTTTAAATTTTAAATTTCACTCACATCATTTTTTGTATTATATATTTTTTTTTTATATTTTTGTCCCGCCCGGGAGATTCCATTTTCAAAATTTTGCCCCGTTCTCCTTTCAAAATCGAACGAATCCATTGAACATTGAAGCCATGTGGCGCCAATGCATTGGGACATACATGGTGTTCGTTGTGTTAACCGACACCACGAACACCATGTATCTATAGAAGTATTATTACTAGCGTATAGAACCCTATACACTAGTAATAATACTTCAATGGATATAGCCCGCAAACTAAACGCTCGGCGCCGTGCAATTTTAGCTACATAATTGCGCGTTTAGCTCACAGTATGATATAAAAAATCTGTTATTAAATGACAAGACGAGGAGATCTTTGCAAAGAAGCAGAAGTTAGGTAGCAAAAGAGCCAAAAGATGAAACTTCCTTACTTGCGAAGTTCTTCGGATCACGTCCCACAGTGTACTTGTCATCTATCTCTATGAGACAATGAACCGTTACAACCTCATCCTTTACGGCTATTACATTTTGAGGTGATCTATTTTTTAATTGTCCATTGATGTATGTGGTGATCCCTATAATAATAAAAATGATTTTTCTTTTTTTTATGGAAATAGCGGGCAAACGAGCTGACGATCCACGTGATGGTAAGTATGTACCTATCGTCGCCCATGGACATCAGCAAATTCAGCAACACCAAATGCATCACTGATGCGTTGACGGCCAAGAAAGAGAGAAAAAGAAAGAAAGAAAGAACTGGCTCTCAAGCCCCCAGCCGGAACACGAGTCGTTTGGTGGCAGACTCATGCTCAAGGGTGGTAGCTATCCAGGCGAACTCCATGGAGAAATAATAGTATGTAGTAATAATGGTATTAATTAACAATTAAAATCAATATTACCAATATAATCCCTCGAGGGGTCCTACCACCAGCGGGCCGGGTTTAGTCTCCTCTTACGACACCCATCCGGCATGAGATTGGGGTTAGTATTCTAAGCCGCCCCAGTACGTATATTCTACTTTTACTGTGAATGCGGATTACTTTTTTTAATGTTAATGCGGATGCGAATGTAATACAAGTTGCGACAAGAAAGAAATTGGGCAGAGCCAATTTTAACTTAATTTACTAATATGAAAATTAGTAAGTGAAGTTATAAAACTTATTAAGTATTACTTAATACTAATAATGCATAAATAAAAATATTAATACTTAATTACTTTATCATTGTTTTAATTTTTCATTCATATACTGTATGTATACATCCGCATCCGCATCCGCAGATGTGAGCCTTCAGAAATCCGCATCCGCATTCACATCCGCGGATGTGAAAAAATCGACATCCGCAACATCCCTGGTGTGGACCCACCCTTATATTGAAAGGTGTGTGTGTGGAGAGAAACCATTGCTTCTCAAGTGAGGACTGTGCCATTTTGCCGTTTATTACTGAGATGTTAATCTGAGATGCATTTTTAATAATGATTAAATATTAATAATAAACTTACCTGATTTGCTAAAACATTTAGCGTCGAAATGTGTCTCATTTGCTAAAAGAAAAAAACATTATTAATAAGGTAAAGTAACGAACGATAATTTTGACGATGGAACGAGAATGCGACATTAAACCCACACATCTATAGCACAGTATAATAAAATCTATACAGTATTGTACCTCGGCCCTGTCACAGTAACGTCGGAACGCGCGTTATACCTACGCACATTCGGAATAAGGTTGCTAGAGTACGCAACGAGCGGAGTTGTACCACGGTACAAATAATCTATACTCTGCTGCCAACTTAGCGCTTTCGTGCTAGATCTAACGCTTTTTTAGGTTTGTCAGCGCCCAAAATAGTTATTTGACGCTTAACGCCCAATTTAGTGCTTTTATAAAAATTGAGCAAATACTCAATGTGAGATTGCTAGTGGAGAAATGCTATGAATTTAACATCCCAGCAGTAATGTGTTTTATAGATTACCAAAAAGCATTCGACTGTGTCAGTTGGAACCATCTGTGGAAGGTACTGAAAGAGATGGGGGTGCCTTTACATTTGATACAACTCATAAGATCTTTATACATGTCAGGTCATGGATCAGTAGAAGTCGGTACAGCACAGTCGTCAGAATTCAGATTTGGGATAGGCGTGCCGCAGGGTTGCGTAATTTCACCTATCCTTTTTAACATCTACGGAGAATACATAATGCGCAAAGCCATAGAGGGATGGGATGGTGGCGTAACAGTGGGAGGCACGCGGGTCTCAAATCTACGCTACGCCGATGACACCACATTAATAACAGCTACAGAAGCTGAAATGGTTGAACTGATACAACGCCTAGAAATTGTCAGCCAGGAGATGGGACTCAAAATTAATCAGGCCAAAACCAAGCTTATGACCATCGATAGAACCGACACACTACGAGTAGGGACTGGACTGAGCCACTATGACATCGTGAGCAGTTTTGTATACCTTGGCTCCACTATTTCCAATCCAACAAAGGAGGATCGGAAATCGAGATCAGGCGAAGGATTGGCATGGCAAAGTCCGCAATGAGCCAACTTGACAAGATATGGAAGGATCGGAATGTACTTAAAAAGACGAAGATGTATATCATTAGAACGCTTGTCTTCCCGATCTTTCTGTATGGCTCTGAGTCCTGGACACTGAAAGCAACTGACAGGAAGCGCATCGATGCTTTTGAAATGTATTGCTGGCACCGCATGTTGCGTATCCCCTGGACCCAGGGGTCGGAGCCCGAACAGATGGACAGATCAGGTGTCCAAACAACTTAACATCAGACTGAGCGATGCCATACACTGTGCCTCAGGCCGCGGAAAATGGCGGCAGCTAGTCTATGAAACATCTAATTGAGATCGGGAAATCACGATGCTCAGCAATGAGCGTACGACCGAAGGAGGAGGAGGATAAAAATTGTCATTGGTCATGTGTTTTAATCAATGACAAGTTAAAGATTGTAAGTAGTTAATGAGTGCTACCTGTAACTGTGAGTAGAAAAAAAACAGCTCGGTAGTTTCATACTGCTTCTTCTCCCGGGCCCTCACACAGTAGGGCCTTGTTGGCATATATTGGCGTAGCTTGCATGCCTTTTAAAAGTGTTTGAAAACCAAACCAAAATTGAATAAAATATTTGAAATTTGAATTTACACTGATTAAATTCTGCTTATGAGATACACTGCTTAACTTCTGTAGTTCCGAAAAGTTCTACGTGTATTTATTCTATCTAATCTAATTCACCTTCAAAGTGCATGCCTCCAATATTTGGTGCCACTCTGACAATTCCTGAACAATTAGAATCCAGCGGTTTCCCGCCGTCTTCTTCGGATCACCAGTATTTCTATTACGAGGCCGCAATTCGAGGACTTTCCCAGCCCAACGGTTATCGGTCCCCAGAATGATGTGGCCTGCCCATTGTCCACTGGTTGATGGTGGAATTGATTACCCCTTGACAGATAATTGAAAGATAATGAATTCATTGTCGACCAAGAAAGCTGGGGAGTCGTTTAATTCTCCAACTCTGTAAACGAAACTTCTAGAAGGGCCTACGTAGTCGTTACGCAGAAATCCTTATACCATATTTACAAATCTGCAATTTGTACCATGGAGATAGCTGTCAAATATTACCTTCACACTTGGGACACAGAAATGTAACTTGGGCCGAGGCCACTATCAAGCCGGTGGCATTTTTTTGGATGCACGTTAATCTATTGCCATTGTGCGTCTCATTTAAGTTTGTAACATAATTTAATTCACTAGGGTGTTCCATTTTGCATCCAGTGAGACCTGAAAACAGGAAAATAAATTTTTGGCACTTTGAAAAATTATTGAAATTCCAAAATCGCAGAATAAAATACTGAAAATTTTTTTTCAGGGTACCTCCCCTACAGTTAATCTGAAGATGAAATTTTCATTGCGTATGCACTATGGGGATACTGTGGGACATCGTTGAAAAGGTCTTTTAAAAATATTATGGGTCATCTAACTCTAAATATTTGGCTTCAAATTACTAATTTTGGTTAGAGTCCAGTGTGATGGATTTACAAGAAAAACTATCACGACTATGTTAAAGTAGTTAATGAGTAATAGTCACCACATTGCGCGTGGCCTGACACGCACTTGCCCAGTTTTTTCTCGAATATCTTCCATGTATTGTACTTCCATGTGTGTACATGTCAACTTTTGGCCTAAGCCGAAACTAAGGCCCAAACTAGTCTTTTTGGTCGCAACTGACCGAAACCGAAACCGAAACTAAAATTTCGGTCGGTCTCTAATTATATTTGTCAAATTATTGATTTTGAATGTTGCGCGACGATGTTGCCGAGTAATAATAAAATTGTACTTTACTGTGATTTTTTCCTTTCTCGATTTTCTCAATTTGCCACATTAAGACATGATCCGTCAGGGAATTGTTTGCCTTACAGCTTAAGTTGACCACGTCGTTATATTTTGTTGCTAAGTACGTATACTCGTAGAAATATTGGTTTACACCGGCCTCATTTTGTATGGATCGCTGTTGTACCATCTTTCTTGCACTAGACGACCACAATTGTAACGTTAACATGCCTGCCTTCAATTCTCCTTAAAACAAACAAGAAAACTAGGATCGAAAAACAATAATACATAGGCATTATGTTTCTAAAAAAAGCGTTCATAATTAAGACAATATTTAGTAAAACAATATACATAATGTAGGTATTATACATATTTGCGCTCTGCTCGCCTTTTAGGTATAATACTCGTAAGTATCCTATGTGTTATTCCAGATCATGGCCTATCTGTGTGCTTTTCATGAAAATACGTAAGTAGTTTTTGCGTGAAAAAGTAATAAACATCCATACAATCTTTCTCTATAAGGACATCGAGCTAATTATCCTTAAGGCAGTGTTAGTTTAGTTAATGTTATGTTAGTGACTATGTCACATCCCAAAAAAGAGAAAGGGGTTTTCTGTTGCCTCTCTATTTTGTGCTGGGATGGGACAGTTTTAAATTATTATTTAAACATATTGAAATAATAGGAACATACATACCTACAACACGGAATGCAGAAATAACACCTTCGAATAGGGTATGTAGGTATTGCGAATTAGCAATTACTGCCCTGCATTACTCTGCCTAATTAGCATACTACAGATAGCTGGAGAGCTAGTGAACCATTTGACTACAAAGCACACATTGTAGGCTTGCGCGAGTGGGATAAAAAATAAATATTTTTTGCATTTTCAAAAATTTAAGGGATGATGACGCAACCGCGAGATGCCTGCCAGAACGGTACTTTCTTAATTGACTGATAATGAAATATCATTTAATAAATTTCTAGCTTTGTGGGAAGTGGGTTAGTCAAATGGTTCAGTCGCTCTTAGGCTAAGAGTATAATACATCATTTTTGCTTGGATATCCTTTTCATTAATTTTGGTCAACAATGTATGTATTTCACAGTTTAACAAACACTTTATTATATTACGAAATCATTTAGTTAAATAAAGCAGTAGGTTACAAACAGATTACAACACTTACTTACCTAGTTGTGAAAATAACAAGCAACCAAATATATTAATACTAATAACATGTTTAAAATACATTTTATAATGTCACTTGATTGCACTTGATCAAAACACTAGTTTGACGCCATATTGTTTTTAATAATCCAACAGTTATAACAATTATTTTAAAGTACAGAATTATAAATGACTAGAAGTGTCGAAGTTCCTGCTTTTTGTATAGGTGAATGATGTAAAGAACATTCGTTAGAATGCGAATATTCCAATAATTTTTGACTTTCTCATTCGCTTTCGTATTCGAAAATGTTGTTTTGAAATATAACTTTGTATTCGCATTCGTGAATATTGTGATATTAACGAATTTGTGATCCAACATTTGTTACATCACTAGTAACTATTAGTTCATTGGTGGTTGGGTAACATTGTGTTAGACAAGGGTTATTTTAACTCCGGAGTTGCTTTCACCGTTTCCTTCGTAATAAATCTGTAATAATAAGTTTGGCATTGAATAACAAAACACCTTCATTATTTGAACTTGAGTCTTAATATTGAAAAATCTAGCAATCACACAGCAGTTTCTAACAAACGGGTTATTCCCATTTGTCCCTACCATAGACGTCCCCACTGGTGACAAATGGGACTTTTTATCCCATGTGTCCCCAACTCCCCACTGGTAACATAGAGGTCTCTACCCTACTTTACTATTTATACCTGTGATTATACCAAATAGCCCTGTCTAGACGATTTATTGTACGGTATTTAAATTATGTCACCTAATTATGTTCGTTAATTTTATTTGTCTTTTCCTTCCCCGTTATTTACCTATCATGAGAGAAATAATTAGATGATGCATATGAACAACATTTTTACAACATTTTAACAACATTGTTATGATCATGCACGTAGTCCATGTTATTGGGTAGTGATAGAACTTTAAATTGCGGTGGTCCTCTGCTATGAAAATGTACATATAAGTACCTACTATAACGAGCAATTCTTGTATTTATCGCACCCTCAGTGGAAAAAAAGCATAAGTCGTCTTACGTTGAATTTTAGTTATTAATATGATTAGAAAGAGGGATAAAAGCTGCATATGCTCAATTTTTCTCTAATTTTTATCATTAATCTTGACGGTTTTGTGCAAGAAATCGTAATGTACCTAAATTCCTTTGATTACTTATTGATATTTGAACAGTTTGCTCTACTGTAAAATTGCAATTTTCATCTTATGCCTTTTTTTCACTGAAGGTGCAAATATTCTCGAAGTCACGGCTCCAACGATTTTAATAAAATTTATTTTGCAGGGGGTTTCTGGGGCGATAAATTAATCTAGCTAGGATTCATTTTTAGAAAACGTCGTTTTATTCGAAAACCTGCTACAATAGTCTTCGTGACATCTACCTATTGGCGAGTAGCAACACTAAAGCTACTTCAGTAGATAGCGTTGTTAAGCAACACTAAACCAAGCGAAGCTCGGTCTTCCGGATACTGTATTTTTATGTAACAAGCCGACAAGTGAGCACGCGAGCTGAAGAGCAATATTATCAGTAGATAATAATATTAGAACATAAATAATAATATTGATAACCTTACGTGGAGCTCTATTACCACGCCGGCCGGTTAATGTCGCCTCTTACAACACCCTGGTTTACCGGCATGAGGTTGATTCATTTCTGAAATCCTCCCTTCTCCGTTCCATCTCGTGAAGATAAGGAAAAACGTTTTACTATAACGTTTACTATTCTTATTAAAGTTTACGCAATATAAATGTAACATCTAAATGAAACAAACTGTTTCGATACAGTAATTTAATTAACAAATTTACAAACGACACTAGATTCTTAATTTATTTGAATCACAATACTGTTAGTTACATTTTCTCATAGTAGTAAAATATTCAGGATGTTGCTACTTATGTTTATGATAATTATGCTAAATTAGTAAAACTTGCAAAACATAAAATAGCACTTAATCATTTAAACTGGTTTTGCCAATACCCTTAAAAAATATTAATCTTATTAATCTACATTGAAGTATTATTACTAGCCGCAGATCAATAAATAAGGTAGAAAACTCACCGCCTTTTATTTGACTGAGGAAGAAAAATACCGTGCTGGATTACGTAATTCCTGTATTTATAAGCTACCACGCCCATCCACGTCAAAAACCATGCGGTTTTCTGCCAGTAACTTCCGGACAGAAAAACAAAAACGGCATGGTTTTTGACGTGGATGGGCGTGGTAGCTTATAAATACAGGAATTACGTTGTCTAGCGCGATATTTTTCTTCCTCAGTCAAATAAAAGACGGTGAGTTATATACTTTACTTGTTGATCTGTGTTACTAACGTATAGAACCGACACTGCGAACACGATGTACATTATTTCCCAATGCATTGGCACCACGTGGCTTCAATCTTCAATGGATTCGTTCGATTTTGAAAGGAGAACGGGAGCTCAATTTCGAAAATAGAACCTTTCAGTGCGACACATTTTGTTCGAGATGTCTGATCTATGACATTATACTTCAATGTTAGTCTACCTAATAGCTTGAAAGTTTGTACTAATAGCTTAAAAGTTTGTAAGTTTGTATGCCATATATAAAATAATTGCCTAAAACCATGTACCTACATTTTCATATTGGCAATGTTTTCAATCCATCACATATAAAATTTAACAGAAATACCTATCGCATAATTATACACTTAGATCTTACTATTATAATAATAAAAATATAACTTCCTGGAACTTCAACATTAATAAGTCGTATTGTATTTAAAAATAAATTGTATTTACAAATAATGACATATACTTTTCCTATTATATTTACAACACTATACAAACGTAGTAGTATCATTTTACTTTTAGTTAGTAAACAGAAATTAATTTTAAACTTAATAATAATCGTGGGTACCTTCCGGACATTTAAAATTTAATATAAGGGTTACATGGATCACGGTTACAGCAAAAAATAAATGAATTTTTAATAAGGTACCAGTTTCATTCCAATATTTATTTGTGAAATAATGTCGCTCCAAGTACTATTTAAACAATTCCAGTTTTCTTGATGAGCTTCCTAATAAGTTGGATCCCAAGAATGTGTATATGAACCATAATTCACAATCCAAAAAAATAACCATTCCTCCAATGGAAATGAGCACACACTTTGACAAGAGACCGAATCAAGTACGTAATAAAAACAAAGCAACAATTCAGCTAAAAATAAATACAGCGGACAAATGTGAAACATGTAAAATTTTAATAAACTTTGATAAACCAGATACGGCAACACTCTAATCTGTAATAGGGTAAAGTAAGGCAAAATATAACAGATAATGTTAAAATTGACAACTTCACATTTATCCAACCAACTATACCATCGTATGACGCGGACGTTAAGGTTGAAATTCATAGTAAGGCACATCGGCAACTGTTTTGTAGAGCTACGAGAAGCTACATTGAAATTTAAACCTTATGCCCCTGCAGCACCAGCATTAATGTTAATGGTAACGGCTGCGACGGACCCTATGGATGAATTATGCTACACCGTGCGACGTTCACGGTTCGTGTCCGAGCCGAGTAAAATGTTAGTAAAATTGCTTTTGCCCGGCTCGGTGTAGCATAAATTCATCCCTTACTTAGCGCGTTATGCGGCAAACAGAATCAAGAAGAAATCGTCGAAGAAACAAGAAGAAACCGCCATCCAAGTTATCGCTTAACGTGTTAGCAGGGACATTATGATCCTAAGTCAGTGCCATGTGAAGACGCAGTGGCAGAACAGCAGGTAGACGGAAGCCACCAGGAGATTCCCGACCATGATGGGAAACCCGATCTTCAGGTACTGCATGAAGGTGAATCGGTAGCCGTGTTGCTCCGCCACTCCTGCGCACACCACGTTTGCGCTCGCGCCGATCAGCGTGCCGTTACCTGGAGAGATGATTAAAAATGATTGAGTAGTAAGTAAGGAAGGTAAGAAACAGTAAGGAAAATAAATGGTGTCTGGGTATGGTGAATCGGTGAATGACTTAAACGTTAAGAGAGAAAGCAGAAAACGGGTCAAATATTATAATAGAATGGTATCCTAGAAAAAACAAGAGGAAGAGGCAGACAGACCAAGCGTTGGGAGGATGATTTTAAAAAAGGAGCTGGTCCAGAATGGATTCGAATAGCAAAAGACAGAAAGAAATGGAAATCTTTGGAGGAGGCCTTTGTCGAAAGACAAGCTGTTGCAGAGGCAGATGAACCGATCGATCGATTAAACCTACTTACAGCAATAAATGCTTATTCATTCATTCTTTCATTAAACGTTAAGAAGAGGTTAAAATTCATTATTACTAGCACTCATCCCGCAGTTTTGCCTGCATTTTCCAGGCTATTAAGAACCTTATATTTTATTCCAGACCATACGATGGTCTGATTCCCGAAAACCCGTTCAGTAGGTTTTGTGTGACTGAGTAACAACATCCGTACAAACTTTCACATTTACAACATTAGTCTGTATGACTGTTGCAAGAAACTTTGTAATTATTTTCAACTTGTCCCATTTCAAGTAGGTCTATGGCTACTGGTTAAAAGATCGGATTTCAATGCAAGTATATGATTGGTGGATTATTCGCAAAAAGACCGATTCGCATAAGGATAGATTCATAGATTGTCAAGTGTCTGTTCTCTATGTATTACCTCCGAGACAAGCTCCGAAGCTGAGCGCCCAGGCGAGCGGGGCGAGGGGCAGCGCGAGCCCCGCGGGGTCGGCCAGCGCCGCCACCACCCGCACCATCATGGTGGTCAGCGGGATGTTGTCCACGAACGCTGAGGCCAGCCCTGACACCTGTAGGGAGGGGGGAAGGGCTAGTGTTATTGTCTACGTGGATCGTTGTCGGTAGCATACTAGGTCATACGAGGGGATAGAAGCCGGGGGGCTGTTGTAATCTGCAACATTGTCTGCCTCAGACTAGATGTTACGTCTCGTCGATCTCGTACACCAATCCCATGCTGGGTTTTTCCGAGATGTCACATCTATACCTACTAACAACGATAAAATTTTCTTTCTTATCCGGCAACGCATCAGTGACGCATCTGGTGATGCTGATGTCCATGGGCGACAATAGCCACTTACCAACAGGTGGATCGTCAGCTCGTTTGCCGGCTATTTCCATAAAATAAAATGAAAAACACTGAAAAATTAAGCGAAAAAAAGATTGTTTTATTTGTATTATTCCCGGTTAGCAAAGAGAGATTTTCTTGTAAGCTAGGTGATCATGATGAGCTGGATAGCAGTCGTGCTTCGATTTTTCATGATCAGAACTTGATTCAGGTCTGACGTGACATCACCATGGGACTTTAAAAAGTGGGAATAATCTAACTTAAAGAAACATACCCATAAAACCAGCATGAGAGCTACAGCCAACCGCGACTGTTCTTCCACCTTCAGGATCAGAGATTCTGTCAGGTTTCCAATCCATGCTATCAGCCCTAATTTAGAGAGTACCTGCAAGATATAAATAACTTCATTTCAAATAAAACCCTTCGTTAACAATAAGCTTATGAAGAACAGAGGACATGGTATGAAGGTAATTTTCTTGAACGTTCTGTTTTATCGCATTGATCGATCAATCGTCGTTTTCATGAACGCTTTCCGTTGTTCAACCATTGACTGAAGATAGATCGATTGGTGACATTGGTATGCTGGCACGCTGAAACTCTTATACTTTTTAATAGTTGTAATGTAAAGACCGAACCTCCATCATAACGAACAACGCGGCGAAGAATAGAAGAGTAGACCACTCGACTCTCGCCAGGATCGGCTCCAGATCTTCCCTCTCCGCCAGCAGGAGTAGCAGCAGGGCACCCAGCAGTGCTGTCCAGCCCAAGGATAACCGTTCTGGAAAATAATAAATTTTTATGTGAATAGCGGACAATGAGCAAATGCTTATTTGATGGTAAGTGGATAATAATAAACGCTAAACGATCATAGTCCCACCATAGCATCCCCAGTGTCGTAGACATAAACACACACTCCAACCGAGAACAGAAATACAAACTCATTATTCACTCTCTGCTTCTGGAGCAGCGTGGTGATTGGTGGATTATGCCGTGTTATGCCGTCACTTCACACACTCCTGGATCTCCCTTATGTAGAACTGTTAAAGCAAACTTACGTAATTCGGGTATTGCGTGCAGGAAGAACACGACCACCACAAACGTGACGCACACCGCAGACTTTATCAGCAGTTGTGTGTCTCTGATGCGGTACTGGAAAATACAATTTGGAACACAGATTATACAGAGGGTATAGAGCAGAGCATATCTTTTTTATAGCCTGAAAGGCTGACGAAGTAAGTGATAATTGTCGCCTGTGGCTATGAGCAATACAGCCGATCCTGAAAGAGATCTTTACACCTTAAACTTGTAAAGCTACGATAGATATTAAGAAGTTTTTTAGAGCTCTGAAGTAAAATCGGTTTGTCCATCTGTCCCAGGCATAGCTACTACATACTTTTAGTACTAGAAAGCTATAATTCATTATAAAATACGTGAAATATGATCAAATGCTCATATATGTTATGCTCTTCCTACCGTAACTCCATCTTCGAGTAAAATAAACTTACTTTCTGCTTCATGTGCGCCAGCGTGGAGTTAAAGACCGGGTCAGTCTTGGACTTGCCGCTGCCAGCCTCCCGCTTCATCAACGTCACGTGCAGCTTTTCTACCTGGTGACAAATGCGGTCCAGGTATATAGAACCCTGTCCACCAATCCGCACTGAAGCAGCGTAGAGGAGGCCTAGACCTCCGCATGAGGAGAAACCTATCCTCAATAGGCCGTTAAAGCCATAGTATTCTTGTATTTAATCCGGAACGAGGCTAAAAATGCATCGCGAACGAACTGAAACTCAGACCTGGATTGGCAGACTTCACATACCTTAAATAACATTACGGAAAACTCTCAGGTGTGCAGGTTTCCTCATGATGTTTTCCGTTCCCGAAGCATGTGATAATAAACTTCTAATGTGTACATAATTTTTAGTAAATTCAAGGTGTTTGCAAAGGTTCGGACTCCAACGCTACCGCGAGGCTATCACGGCTGTTAATGATTGAGACTCTCTAGTTACCTTCTTCTCCAAGGCGCGCCTGACGAGATCCTCGTCCCGGGAGTATGATGACAATGAACCAGCAGCTCGCTTCCACACTGCAATTTCCTGCCGCATTTCTTAAAACAATCGGGTAGTTATCTTAAGATAGTTCCTGAAACTGATTACGATAATAGCACAGGCAAGCAAACACGTTAATATACAAGCTCTGTAAAAAGTTTTCTAATACAAGTCAAAAGTTTAAAACTAAATATACGCTTTCATGGTGTCAATGTACAAAAGCAGAAATGTTTTACTGTACTGTTAACCGTTAAAGAGTTCCCTCGTTTGAAGCCAAACCTGAGTGAAGTATCAAGTCATGCAAGCAATGCATTATCATCAGAACTAAAGTCATAATGTAAAATTTCAATTCCTTTAGATAAGAGGAAGTAGGTTTAATTAAGCTTGCAAAATAAGACCCACTAATAGGTCAAGCTAAATAATAGGCACTGAGGCATAAAAGGTACCTAATTTTATCAATAAAACTACTCGAAATCTTTCGACATCGTCTTAAAACATAAAAAAATTCAAACGGCGCGCCGTTTCAACAGGAAGAAAGCTAGACCCGCACATATGGACCGAATTTTGTCACTAAAATTAGGTTTATTTTATGCCCTTAAATGAAATAGTTCATTTTATAGTTACAATGGGAAGTATGACCACCAATACATACTATTCTTGTTGGTAATATCAGTATGACATGATAGTATGACCACCAATAAACGGTCTCATAACCGGGCACATTGTATAGACTGAAACCGGTGGTAAGTAGTCATGAGTTCTTACCGAGGATGTCTCGTGGGACAGTGTGGCGCAGCTTGTTGATGTCTCGGAACATGAACCGCAGCTGGAGGTACGTCTGCACTGACACCGCTAGGATACCCACGCCCATGTGCAGCGTGAACGATGTGAAGTTTATGTTCTGGATACACAAACATATCGCTCAGAATAAAAACCCTTCGTCTTCGGAAAACATGTAACTCAAAAATAACTTGTGGGAATTAGCTATTAAAGTTTTGGACTTTTTCCGAGTTGTTCTTGATTCAAAATTGTAAAGTTATTACTATACTGTCCATAATTTCAACTGTTGATATTGTAATATCCTGTATGTGTGTTGTAATAAAACTATCTGGGTTAATAGTTATTTTAGTTGACAGTTTAATATAGGTACAGGGTGAATTTTTCAAGTGTGCGTGGATGGCCAAATCCGAAACTATGAGGAATAGCGAAAAATGTTGAAAGGAGTCTCGGAGCCGATTTTGATGAAAACTAAAACCCCCACCCCTCTTTTATGCGTCGGAGATCATAACAGCTTGTAAAGTGTAAATTGAAACAATTTGTTTACCAACTTGTCTTCCTACTTATTTATGTATAGCGTTTATCTCACCTCCTTCAGGATAGAAGGGTGGCTGGCAATGATGACGTTAGGGGGATCCCCGACAGGGGTGGCGGCCCCTCCCACGTTACTGAAGATGACCATGGACATCAGCACCGGCACTGGGTTTAGCTGCATCACCTCGCAGAGCCTGAAAATAAAGTGGTTTGATACTAATTGTGAAAATAAGACATAATATTTAATACTTTTTTATTGTGGAGTCCTGCAAACAAAGAATTTCATTCACCAATTTTGCAGAAATACAAAATTGGTTAAAAGTAGATAATTCTAGAAATATTTTTTTTTAAATTTACATTTTCTGATAGGTTATGGTTCTTTCTACTACTTCTTCTATTCGGAAGTGAATTCCCTTATAATTTAGTTTCAACTTCTGTCTCTTTTTCTTTCGTTCTTTCTTTATGACTATCCACTATTTACGAAAGACCCTGTGTTTGTAAGTGGCATTTTTCGTGACAAGACTTACAAAAATCTCATTTCCTCATACCGTATAGTAACAGGCGTCATGAGAAGAACGGTGGTGACGTTGTCCAGGAATGTGGAGAAGAACGCAGTGAAGAAACACAGGCAGTTGATTAGCGGCCACGTTCTACCACCAGTCATCTGGAATATGAGGTTAACGTCTTTCATAAGTGCAAGAGTGTAGATCCTCCACAAATAATTAGGGAATACTCTCAGGACAGTTAATGCCCTAATAATATAATTATATAATAATATAATTAATACATTATAATTAATTATACAATAACACAACTAGGTGATTTGAGTGATAAACCGAGGTAAATCGACAGATAACTATTGTTCTAGTGACAATAATTTCAAAAGCGCGACCATGCTTTGGAGGGGTACCAACTGTCAGTTTCTTTCCCCGTCATTAGCAGTCGCAGCCATCGAAGATCTTCAGATAACATGACAAAACATCCAACACTTGTTTTTGCTACTAACCAATCAACAAAGAATGGAGTAGGTCTGAAAGACGACGAGAAAAGACGTGTAACCTGTTGTGGCACGTAGTGGACGTTTAAAGGACTGCAACTGCACTAAATCTCACCTCAAAAGCAACAACAGCCAGGTAATCAAAGAGGCCAGTTTCAGCAAGAATGGCGACGAGGATCATCATGCTGAAGAGCAGCAGCAGCGTCTCCACATCCAGCCAGGACACCAGCTCGGGCAGCGAGGGTCGCTCGCCACTCAGCGCCAGCACTGCCACTCCCAGGGATGACGAGAGCAGTGCCGCTATCGTGCGATTTACTACCTGGATAACAGACAGTTTAACCATCTCGATAAGTTACAGTTGAATATTTGCTAATATTATTTCTCTACGGGATTCTCCACCTGAATAGTTACCACCATGCTTGAGTCAGTCGCCATACAACTCGTCATGTTTAGGCTGGGGGCTTGAGAGCCAATTCTTTCTTTTTTTCCTTCTCTGTATTTTGGCTGGTGTATCAGTGATGCCTTTGATATTGCTAATGTCCATAAGAGAAGATAGTCACTTACCATCAGGTGTTACTTGTTGTTGACGAGGTCTAAGCGCTCTACGACATAATGGGACTTTTGACACAAAAATATCTGTCGTATTGGATTCATGGGACTACTGTGATTAAATGAGTTGGAAAGACCCTATCTATATTATGTAATCCTCTTGTCAGTAACCTGAAAATTGTTAAAACTACGCATTAACTAACTTATCAAGAGATTTTGGACAGATTTCAAAAACTAAATGAAAGCGGCTGTAATACAGTTTTCACCATTTACCAAGGACAATCGTCACTGGAAAATCATCAGCGACATTATAATTAGGTTGGAAACGGTGAACATATAGGGTTCATTTAAAAGATATGCGTAAATTAGTCTAATAGGTAAATAACATTAGTACTAGGTGATTAATTTAGAAGCATTTGACCTCAATTGCTTTTGTCACATGGAAATAAGTCTTTCATAAGTCTAGGTGGTTAAAGAGCTTAAAATAAAGAGAGAGAACCGAATCCCGTGCCTATAAAGAATGGCTGTGCAAACGTTACGCCCTGTTAAAAACAACATACCTCAAATATGATCAATATGTATAGAATGAGAAGCAAAATGGTTGCGTATATGATGCCATCTTCCTCTGACAATGGGTTGAGTTGGTAGCACAGCGTTAATGGGACTGTCTTGTTGCTGGAGGTCTTGATTCGTAGAAATACTTGAGTTTCTGGAACAAGTAATTTTGGATGTATTTAACTGGTATATATAATGCAGCTGGGTAGTAATAAAATGATGTAGATTAATAATACAGCAATATTTCACAATGGGTGGACTCTAGGGCAAACCTGAGAATTAGAGGAAGCCATCACTTTTAAGTAAGCAAATGAAAACGAGCCAATTCATAATCAAAAGATGGCAGATATAATCTATCAGTAAATTGAAAATGACTAACCATTTTTTCCTAAAATGCTGGATGCATTGACCAAGGCTTGCTCTTGAATTTCAGTCTGATTTGAGATAGGTCCCGGTGAAAACAGTTTGGTCTGACGTTCCAGATACAGGGTGGTTTCATCGGTGGCGCTGGCTGCGAAGTCTATCACATCTTCCGGTTGAAGATATATTGACCAGACTGTAGAATTCTGTAAATGGAATGGTATATTATTAACCATAAAAAACTTTGATCACACGCGGTGACCATCATTTTATGTCACTTGTGACATGAAGAAGCTTATTTTATAGAGGGAGGAAACTTTCAGAAGGTCTGAGGATTACCCCTGGGATCTTGTACGATCGCACGTAATTCATAAAAGTTGGGGGACAAGTGAACAACCCGGAATTAAAAACATAACCCATAAGCGGCTATATCACCTTAGCCACTGGCAACTTTGAAGTCCTTTATCCCTAAACTATAAACAGGATTTCACAGTCTTGTTCTATCCTTTTCAGAGCAAGATTAACTTTACTTGCACAGGTAACCCTCTCGGGCGGTAGCAAGTGGGGATTTTATGTATCAAGCATAAAGGCACCGTTTATTTGTAAAAGCTATAAAGGTAGAATCAACAAGCTGCAAAACTGTTTACGCTTCGATGAGAAACGTCCAGCGTGCCTAATGTTTATGAACACAGAACGGCAGATGTGCTTGTTTGCACAATGTCTAATGACATAGTTTACTAATACTGCATCAAATATTTATGGTGGTTGTACGTTGGTGTTGATTTTGACAAGATTTTGTGATATCACACTGTCATCTTTAGCACTACTTAGCAGGTCAGTGATTAGTGCGGATTGTTTGGACTGTGATTATTACAGGGATAATTTTCTTATGTTGCACAAAAATTAAGATGAGGATTGTTAAGTGAAGCTTTCAACCTGTTCCAATACTCCTTCATCAGTCAGTATACGCCTCTCAAGCCATAAAAACAGCCGGCCCTTTGTTTCATTCCCAGATACGACTCCGAAGGGTCCCGTCAGCTTTACTGATACCGAGAATTCGAAATTTGTTGAATCGAGTTTGTATTCTGCGAAATAACAAATGTTGTTTATAATACTAAACTTAAAAGCATTCTAGAAAGTCAAAGATATGTCTGATGGTAAATACGCCAACAGTTCACAACTGCAACTATCGTATATACATTTTTGTACCTGAATACTCTTATAGAAAAGGACTCAATCCAACGTTACACGAAGCCAATAAACTACCCTGCTAAACATCAGACGAGACAATTAAGCCTCCTCATCCCTCCTCTTCGCCTCCTCTTAAGCATCAAGCCTCCTATTTTCTAATAGATGGAATGGTAGTGGTGGAAGGGGCTTTTAAGCTGTTCCATGGCTACGTCTCTTCTAAAATTGACTGTGAATTTTTACCATTGCCATTATTTAAAAAAAAAGTTGATTCAGGTGCCTTCAACATCACCTCAATTATTAACATCAGATAACAGTTTTCAGGACACTTACTTCGTACATGTAAACTGTTAGCTTTCAAAGTTGGTATACTCGGACGGATTCATGGCGTCAATAGGTCCATAAAACAACGCCTTTGGTGTCCATGGGAGGTGATCACTTACCATTAGGTGACTCCTCTTGTTGTTTACTCACTTAAGGTTTTAAGATTTTGCGTAGAATTTCAGTCTCATATTTGTACCTTTGACATCTCCGGGGTTCACAGCCGTGTGGAGAATGACATCAGATTTCTCCTGATTCATAAGTAGGGATACTGTGAGAAGCACCCAGCCAGCGACCAGTGCGGATAGCTTCAGAATACGTAGGCCACGGTCAATCTAGAATACATCATGTTTATTAACAACACTGCTGATATTAATAATGCTAAGCGATCCTATCATAAGTTTTGACACGGAATAATCCCTCCTATCCTAAAATCTCTCCTATGCCTAGCAATGGACTCGCAAAGGAAGATCTCTCGCAAGATGGATGGATGGATCTTTAATTATGTTTATAAGATTATCAGCAGTATAATAGTATAAATTTAATATCTTATTATTGTTCTTAATTCTTGCAATTCTCTCATAATTTTTTCAATAGATTTGTATTTTTTTTTAATGAAATTAAGTTCACGTACCCGCTTCTTCTTGGCTGACTTAAGTTTTTTATCATCGTCCGAATTCATTGGTTCCATTAACCTGTAAAATGGGACATTTGTAAGCAAATCTAAAAGTCCAGTCCATCTCCTGTAGAAATTAGTGGAATCAGAATTTTCGCATGGTGAATTTAGAAGTGAAAAGCTAGTGGGAAACTTTCATGCATCTTCTTTTATAAATTGCATTTCTCCAATAACTATTTCAATAATTTCTTCTAAGAGCTATGTTAGGTTAGGTTTAGGCAAGACAATAAATCTCACTTTATCCGGCTTGGGTACACCGGTAAGAAAGTTGCTTTTTAATAAAGATTTAAAAAATCATAACTAACCTCTGCCCCGCTTCCTTGGATGCGTCATGGTCCTCCACATTGTTCTTTTCTGCGTCTACTTCTGAGATCTTTTTATCGAATATATTTTTGTCTCCCTCTGTCAAGTCATCTGGAGAGTCTATTTTACCTGCAAAATATCAGTATTTTCGTCAGACCAAAAAATCTATTAGGTGAATTTATTTTGTTAAAGATTCGAATCATATTTGATTTGGAATTACATATCTACTAACTGATCATGACGAATAGGTAGAATTAAACCGTCTTCAAGATAGTCTATGATACATAAATGCCTAATATGCCTTATTTACGAGTTTTGTCACTTCGATTGGTTTGATCTTTAGTAAATATTACAGTGAGTGACTTTAAAAAAATCTGTTTTTAAATTAAACACGACACACGATTATTATTTCTAGACTGCATTAGTTCGTTCACTAATTCTATGTACAAATAATATTCTATAGACGGCATGATTTTCCCAAGTAATTAGGTAATCAAAAAATTTCAATATTCAAACATGTATGATACTATCCCAAACAAGTGCACGTACCCTAATAAATATTTGCGCCTTTTACTTTATGAATTATCTAGCACTGTAAACAAAATGTCAGTTAAATTAGGTGCTTCATGTTAAGCCCGATGGCAAACAAGCTTTGAAACATAATTATCATGTGACAAAATATAGCATATCGTTATATTGTATGTAAGATCCCACGACTAATTCTATCCCACGACTAATGTTAAATCTATAGAATTAAATGATAATAATAATCAGATTAATGATTGTAATATTGCTAACAAAATAGATAATATTTCAGTTCTCAACAGATCTATCGACACTTTGATGTAAGTGTGTGCGTGAGGCTGCGTGCAAAAACGATGCGTATTCGATAAAAGCGCGTGACGGTGAGAAATCCTTTCCTTTTCATGGACTAAAACAAGGATTTTATGTTAATAATCAGTAAATGATGAGATGCGCCTGATAGTCATTTGTCGATAGACAGGAACACAGGTAGAACACTCACACAGGTAGAACGTTGGAGGCTTGAAAGATGATGACTAAAACGAAGTAGAAGAACTTTTCTATTTGGCTCTTCGACTTATTTGCAGTCCAAACACAATGGCCAGAAAAAAAATTAAGGAAGGCAATGGCCTGAGGTATTTTGTAAAGCAATTAGTAATTCTTATCTTGGCAAAAAAGTTAAAGCCCAATGTCATACAGCTCCTACAGATTACCTGCCGAAACAATTACGAGAATCGAAGGTCTCTGATAAGGCTCAATGACTTGTTATCCATCCATAACAACCGGGAACCGCTGTTAGCGAATTTTTTCTACTACAAGTATCTCAGGTAGATACTTTAATATCAATATCTGCGTGATTTATAAAATTCACCAGATTAGGCCGTCTTATTTGTATATACTTTTAGGGTTCCGAAAAAAAAATCGCAACATTTATAATTTCGTCATGTCTGTCCGTACGTCCGTCCGTCCGTCTGTCTGTGCGAGGTATAGCGCCGAGACCCTTAGTGCTAGAAAGCTGTAATTTGGCATGGATATACATATTTATTAAAACTCAAAAATCGTATACATATATCGAACAAGATATATTTTTTCAGGGTACCTACCTCCCTACAGGTAATGTGAGGATGAATTTTTTTTCGTTGCGCACCCCATAACATGGGGTATCATTAAAAAGGTCTTTCAAAAATATTATGGGGCTTTTAAGACTATTTTTGAATTTAAGGGTTAATTTGTGAAATATTTGACTTTGAATTGTTAATTTGATTAGAGTCAGGTGTCCCCCCCTGTCTTCTAAACGATTGGAGTTTTCAAAAACAAGTTATGAATTCACAAGGGAAAACTATCACGGCTATGTTAGCATAAGTAGTTAATGAGTAATAGTCAATAAACAAGAATTGCTAAGAAGAATGTAGTGGAAAAGTTGTAGCTCTCACATGATGTTGTTCATACAGCTGCTTGAAGGGCGCCAAGGAAGGGTCGAACTTGATGGAGTCTGGCAGATCCAGCCACACCTCCAGACTGCCCGGCGTCAGGTCACTGCAGGAGAGCTTGGTTAGAGCGTCCACGTGCTTCTTGCCCCAGGGGGCGGATTCTCTCGAAGATGCCCGGACGCGACATTGCATTGTTTTAGGCTTCAAGCACTTAACTTAAAAAACTTAGCGGCAGTCGGGAAAAAAATTGTCTATTCACACTGGCTTCGATCACGAAACTTAGAAAAGCTTGCAGCAGGAGTGAGGATTTTTTAATTACTACGTACCTACACTGTCAAGTAATCATAGTGATTTCAACTGTAATTTGTTTTGAATTGTTATTTTTATCCGGTTTCCAATTTGAAACTATATTTACACAGATTCAATCTCTAAAAATATTTCGGCTGTTTGATGTAATGTCAGAATAAAAGATGTTTCGAACCTAGCCCGCTAGCGTGCTGCTTTCTGGTCGTAGCGCACATATCAACTCGGAAAGGGATCGGCACCGGATCGCCTCGCCGTCAACCTAACGTAAGCTCGGCTACGGCTAGGCGACGCCGCGCTTACGGCTAGGCGACGCCGCGCTTACGGCTCGCCGGCCGCTGGTTGACGGAATGAATGACAGCAGTTCGTCGACGCAGCGGTAGCCGCGGCGCGGGGCGTGCACGAGGAAACGGAAAGTCGAAGGATAGCTTACGGTGAGACGTAAGCGCGGGTACGGCAAGTCGTCCACGCACCGTACCGCGGTTCGTGAGCTTGTCTCGAGGCGAGGGGATTACGTTACGAATCCGATAAGTGTGCTTTACAGTAGGGAGTTTCATACAAAGAATACTGCCATGCAAGAGTTGATACGTTTACGTTCCGTTTACGAGTTGATATGTGTGCTACGACCATTCTTCGTAAAAAAATCTGGATTATACGTGTCCCATAGAAGGGTAAAATAAAAATCCGCGTTACAACCCTATGGAATTTATTTTTATTTATTAGGAATCGGATATTCTTTGGCCATTGTGAGTTACACTAAGATTTTATTCAAATTCAAACTCCCCAGTTTTCCCCGGAAACAAGAAAACTTGTATGGAATTTTTTTAAATATCAAATATTTCCTTTAAATTTGCAAAAAACGTTCCTCCTTTAATTGATGGAATGCATGTTTTCGAGTTTTTCAAAATTTTTTATGAAAAAGAAAAATAAAAACAAATTATATAATGTTAATGTTGTAGGTATATTTTTCAAAACCCGCTCCCGCCCGGAGGAATGATTTGTTATTGTATCGTAGGTTTCAGTATATAAATTCCTAAATATAAGTAGTTCAAAGTCAAAGTCAAAGTCAAAATATTTTATTCATATAGGTATCACTGATACACTTATGCACGTCATTTTTTGGCTTTTCGGAAGGTGCTTTATCGTGGAGGAGAAGAAAAGCCTAAAGAAACTCCTCAGCACATCTTTTAAAAAAATATTACAAAAAAAAGATAATAATACAAAAGTATTTACTATTCTGAGCGGAACTGGTTGCAGAGCTGGTCATTTCCATGCGTCTTTGTCATTTAAATACTCGTCTACACTATATATCCCTTGCCTAACAATTGTGTCTTTACACGTTTTTTGAAAGTTTCTATTGGCAAGTCACGTATTAATTTTGGGATTTTATTATAAAAATGTATACCAAGCCCTATGAAAGATCGCTGCACTTTACCTTAGGCGGAACGAAGGGCGTAACTAATTGATGCATTCTTTTCGTATGGCGATTATTAATATCAAAATTTTGTTTATACGCGTTTATATTCTTCCGTATAAAAACTACATTGTTAAAGATATACTGGGAAGCTACTGTAAGTATACCTATTTCCTTGAACTTTTCACGCAAAGATTCCCGAGACCTAAGTTTATAAATAGCCCTAACTGCCCGTTTCTGGAGTATGAAAATTTGTTTTATATTGGCTGCTTTGCCCCACAGCAAGATGGCATAAGACATAACACTGTGGAAATAAGCAAAATAGACTATCCTAGCAGTTTCGACGTCTGTATACTGCCTTATTTTCCTGACAGCAAAAGCAGCCCTACCGAGTTTTGTCGCGAGATTTGTTATATGTGGGCCCCATTGAAGTTTACTATCTAGGTCACCCCTAAAAAGACCGTCGATTCCTCCATATGCAATGTTTCGTTATTTAGTTTAAGAGATTTGCTGACTTTTTTAACATTAGGTAGCACAAACTCTATACATTTCGTTTTTTTTGCATTTAATAGTAAATTATTGATAGTGAACCAACGCGATACATGCGAAAGAGCACTATTTACGTCGTCGAAATTTACTTTATTCCTTTCACACTTAAATATTAGTCAATATAAATTAACCTGTTTTTAAATTTTCTTCCGTAAGGGGCACAAAAAAGCTTAATTTGTAAGCATAATTTCCGCGTGCGAAGCTGCGGGCAACATAGCTAGTACTATATTAAAGCATTCTCTCCCGTCAACCTTATTATGGTAAATATCGCACCTTTAGAATTGAAGTGACTTATCTAAGAATTTTAAAGAAATGACTTTTATGCATTAAACGGCGTAAAAAACATGTCGCACCTTTAGAATTGTATCCAAAATTCGTATTTTTCGGTAAACGCCAAGCATATAAATAAAGAATTGGGCATTTTTTATTATTTATTGGGCATAAATTACATATTTTTATGCCGTTTAATGTATGTAAGTCATTTTCTTAAAATTCTTAGGTAAGCCACTCCAATTCTAAAGGTGCGAATTATGTCCTTATCAAAAAACATTTAATGCTCTAATGAATTCTCATGGCTTTA